>JAGKTI010009521.1:0-16351 GCA_018397915.1 Birgus latro | reverse complement strand
ATGGCTAAATTGTCAACAATGGATGGGAGTACTGATGACATTAGCAGCTCTGACTATTGTTGGATATTGGCAGTGCTGATAATTGATGCAAGTCACCACCTGAAAGCCCGGGGGAATTAAAAATAACACACACAAATGACGTTCCGCGGTATGATCCATTGCACCCGACCGTCACGGAAGTGACGACCCGCGGTTAAGGGGTTAATGAACCATGACCTTCAGCCTCTCCCTTCCCACTCCAACTGTCCCGTGTCTGTTTATTACATTTTCTTGATTGTTCGACTGCACTCGGACACCGTCTCACAGCTTTTCACTGTTTCGGCCCCCACTGTTTACTGAATTCCTCGATGACTCTCCCACCGTTTCTCGTTCCATTATTAGCACTTTTCTTTCCCGCTCTTTACATTTTGCACATGAATTATCCCCCCCCCTCCACATCCTTCTACCTTAGTGCCATACAGCCATGTTATGGTAGGGTGATACTTTTTTATTGCGCCTTCTTTCCTTCTTTCCCTTTTAATGCAAGAGAGAGAGAGATTCTTCCAACCTCCTCATATAAATAATGTTTTATCATACATTGCTTTAATCTAGCTGTCAAATGCATAGACTTTAGTACAAACCAATACAAACCTCATATCACTGCATAATATTTATAGCTCATTTATTTCTTTAAGAACGTTAAATAACATGGGATATGATGTGCTCTTCTTCTGCAATTTTTTTTTTTTTTATCATAACGTTAAATAATTTGAATTGAGTCTGAATAAAACGGAAAAAAGCTTTGTTGTTACATTCCTTATAATCTTCTGGAAACATCCAACAAATTACGATTTAAAAATTGCATAGCTGAAAGTTCTAAAATTGATATGCAAATGTTTACCTTACTGTTTTCATAATTAAAATTTTTATATATGAATAATCTGTGATATTATCTTGTTTGCGTGTTTAGCTTTTTTTTGTTAATGAGTGTTTGTGTTATCTTGTTTACCTGTTATTATATGTCGCCAATGGTATTGCTTTGAATCGAAAATTCATGCAGTGAGACACAGTTATTAGGGAAAAAATAGAACTGTCAACCCATTCAGATAACCAAATTAAATTAGTACACATGAGTTTATGCCAGACATACTATCCCAAAAGACCATACCCAAAGACATCCTACAATGAATATATTTCTTTAACCAAGGCATGCCCTACTCCTAAGATATATCAGGTGATATGAGGATTTAAGCAAATAAAAATGCAATATTACTAAAGGGAGATGACTTGTTTTTGTTCTGTCTGTGTCTAGCATGATTGTTCAGGTGTTCAAAGTGTGCTAGTTTATAAGTAATTTTTTTCCATTCCTTGCATATTGTGGACAGCCGTTAAGAATTTCCTACTTTAAATTATTCCGACCGCGAGATACGCTTTGCAAACTGACACGATTACAGAGAATGCAGCCGTACTCTTGTCCAGAAAGATCCTCTGTAAATTGTATACAGTAGAGCATTTCGTTGGTGAAAAATTTCTTATCCAGTGCTTTTTCTGGGGAACATAACCATTATGTCCTCTTATACAAAGCTACCTGAAAAAGGACTGGAGTTTCGTGCTTTCAACTGAAGCCCCCCCCCCAGAAAAAAAAAATCTTTATTATTAACTGCATGTTTAATTGTCTACCTACTCTTTCAATTTAAAATGTTAAATTGCAGGGCCCGAGTGATCAGATTTTCTTTCCTTTAGATACTCTGCGAAAATAGTGTTACTCTGAGTCATGGCTGTTGCAGAATGGTAACTCGTACACATTATAATATAATAGTTCAAGTTACTGAAATATTTGCTGGGTTAGGTTACTTCGACCAAGAAGGCCGACCCAAACTGTATTTAACCACTTTACACCGAACATGGTGGGAGGGTTGAGAATAAGGAAAGGCTGAAGGAATTCGATTTTGAGAACAAGCAATGTCAAGACCACAGGGTAGGTCAAAGTTCGAGCCATTTGTCTGTGTTAAAGCAAAATAACTAAAACAATTTTTATCTGAGATGATCCAAAATTGATGGAAGGGTTCAGTATAAACAAGGGTTTGGCTTTTTTTTTTTTTTTTTTTTTACAGAAGGTTAAGGTCACGTGCATAGTCAACTAATTATTGTTAAAATGATAATTTTACATGAAATGGGTGTTTACACATTGTATGCACTACTCATGAATGACAGTAGCAGTATTACTAGTGGATGTACAGTATAAACATTTAATTAGTAATCAAATATTGCCACATAAAGTTTCAATCTGATGTAGTGAGCAGACAGTATATTATAACCCTTTGGTTCAACTAGCAAAACTAGGTGTACATAACTCTCCTCCTTGGGGTTCATTACTTCAGTTAATTTTGTACGAAAAGACTGATAACAAACATGTCATTTACAAAATGAAACTGTATTTTTCTACCGATTCTGATATAATCACGACAATAATATAAGGTAAAACAGTACTAGTGCACGGTATACCTAACTTTTTCGTTCTTTACATTATTTAGCTATAATTTTCTGCTCTTTTCAGCTTTCATACTGGCATGGGATTTCTGACTCATTTGGCAGCTGCATTAATGATTGGTCTAGTAATCGCCAAATCATCAGCAGGGATGCGACTTCTCTCAGCTACTGTGGCTGCGGAGGTGGGTACATTGGGAAACATGGAAGCCATCCAGGCATCAACACTGATGAACCTTCTTGCTGAACAGTACACGCCAAACTGTCTCAGGGCTGTGATATTGCCTGAAGAATGTAATAAATCAAACTCTTGGTCAAATAATGGAACAAGCACATATCCAGAAAATACAATACACTCCCGACAAGTCAACGCTTATGTAGAAAAATCAGTGGAAAATATAATTGTAGACCAGGCAATAACAGATGTGAAAATTATCCTCAGTCAGAGAGTTTCTCACCAAAATTTAGAAACAATGAAATACATAACGAAATATACAGCCAAAGTGAGTCCGTATTCCTGCATAACGTACATGATACCAGAACCACCCAACTCCCAGCTGCTGGCTTTACTAACAGATGCTTCCTCCAACAAGCTAACACAATACTTCGTCGTCCACGCAAAAGACACCGTTGAGGCTGAACGTTTCCTCCTGGATCAACGCCTGAGGAAGGAGCAAAACATGGCAGCCATCATTCAACAGACGAATCAGAACAATACCTACTGGCGTGTATTAGTCCGCCAGCTATTGCACCCTTCAGGCTCCCCAAAAGTTCTCAGTGTAAACAAATGGTCCAGTAACTCGGTCCTTGCAAATATCAATGACTTATTCCCAGATCAGATGGCAAATTTCTACGGAACCAAACTTGTAGGTTCCGCTTTGCGGTACAGGCCATATGTGGACTATGAGGTTGTTGAAGGATCAAGGGTAGTGATACCTAAACCATCCATTGACATCAACATTCTAGATGCAATCGCCTACAAACTCCACTTCACCTACGACATCGTCATGCCCGCTGATGGTGAATATGGAGTTCTCAAAGATGATGTGAGTATTGGGAAGTCTGTGTGTGTGTGTGTGTGTGTGTGTGTGTGTGTGTGTGTGTGTGTGTGTGTGTATGCATGAGTAAGATTTCTCTGCTTCATTTTTTTCTGATTCCTGTTTTGATATGTAAACTTTATCATTAAATTTTACAGGTTTATATACTCCATTTTTATAAACATTAATATTGTGACATCTTTATCACATTTCGGTCTACAGCGATGCTAGTGTAAACTGTTGTCTGTAATGTTAATAATGACTTGCTCTAAACATGGTGGTCTAATGTCAAGACAAAATGTCGAAATGCTCTTAACCCGCCGAGTCCCACCGACGTACGATGCACGTCACTACTTTTTTCCGCGGACAGACCCAACGACATGCATCGTACGTTACGCAATTGCAAGGCCCATTGTGTGCATATTTTCCAACATTCGCGGGTGATTTTTGGTAGGCATATGTGGGAGACCTTCCTCTACCTGCTATCAAGCGGGGATACTGCCTGGCCCCACCTATCCCCCCTCCCTCCCTCCTCCCCACACTGGGCAATTCGGCTGTTAGCAGTAATCTAACCAGTAAAGATATGTTGCCCCTCGGTCTCTCCAATGACGAAATTCACGATGAAAATGATTCCTGAGGTGCAGGACAAAGAAACAAAGAAGCTAGAGGTAGAAACAAACAGAAGTGATCAGGTGGTAATGTCGTAAAGGAAGGGGCCAAATACTGGGGTTTTGGGTGAGTGAACAATGCTTATAAATGCCTATATTATTGTGTTAAACCAATATAGACTTGTACTACACATAAATTCGTACCAAATAAATGAAATAAATACGTAATTTAAAGTGGCTTAAATTAGATAATCCTTCCACAGTTTGTTTTCTTTAGCCAGGTACCCTGAAAAAAAAGGGAAGTGTAAGGTTGAATGACACCTGTATCAACATTTTTTATCTCAGAAACGCGATTTCTCTATGAATTTTCGATGTTTCTCACCAAAAGCAAAGGTTTCAGCCAAAAAACAAAAAGTCGAAAATCGGTCCGGACCTGGCGGTAGGCTGGGTAAAAAAACGGTCGGGACTGGACGGGTTAAATTGTGTCTCCCCCCCCCCCCCTGTGGCGGAGGGGACTACTACTCTGCGGTCAGGTTGTGTTAGGAAGAATTATGCCGCCGTTTTCCCTGCGTGTCGTAAAATGCGACAAAATTGGGCTGAGTGAGGGGACTAGGAACCCCCTCCACTGATTTTTTTTTTTTTAATTCCTAAAAAGAGACAAGCCAGAGAAAGGGATGGAGGATTGAATTATCCCCGTACCCTGAAAGTCGGGTCTATGAATGTGCGTGGATGCAGTACGATTGAGGCTAAAAGGGAGGAGATTGGGAGAATGTTTGTAAGAAAAAAGTTCGATGTGTTAGCTTTGAGTGAAAGAAAGGTGAAAGGGAAAGGTGAGTCTACGTTTGAAATTGTGAGTGAAAGATTGTCAGGTGTTAATTGAGGAAGGGCAAGAGAATGTGTGGCCTTGTTAGTGAACCCGGACGTACAGCAATGTGAGATTGAATGGAAGGAGGTGTCATCGAGACTGATGTGGGTGAAAGCGAAATCTGAACGTGAGTTGTGGGTATTTGTGAGTGTATATGGGCCTGGTAGTGAAAGGGATGAAGAAGAGAGGGAGTCTCTCTGGAATGATGGGTGCGAGTGTTTGCGATGTTTTGGAGCGAATGTTAATGTGGTAATGATGAGAGATCTGAATGCTAGAGTTGGAAATGTAGCAGCTGAAGGTGTATTTGGTATGCATGTTGTACCTGGAAGAAATGAAAACGGGGAGCGAATGACAGGGATGTGCGTTGGGCGACAGATGGTTAATGGAAATACCTTGTTTGAGGAGAAAGATATTTATAAGTATCCATTGGTGAGACATGAGGGTGGAAGGGTTGTTGATAGAGCACCGATGGATTATGTGGTTGTGTCCAGTAATGTAATAGGAAGATTGTTGGATGTGAGAGTTTTGAAAGGGTTGGGTGGAGGTATGTCTGACCACTACCTGGTTGAGGGAAAGTTGAGAGTAGGTAAGAGATGGGTGAGAGATAGGAGAGTTAGGTGTGGCAGGGAGGTTTTGAAAGTGAGTGATTTGAATAAAAGAGAAAAATTATAGAGTATCAGGAGAAATTGAAAGATGAGTAGAACGCAGCGAAAGATCAGGAGAATGGCAGTGTGAAGGAGGAATGGCAGTTGTTTAAAGTGCTGTTGTGGGGCATGCTGAAGAAGTGAGCGGTGTTTTAATACCGGAAATTTGTAATCTACTATATGATGTAAGTTTAGGCACCGGTCTAACAGACATCACCGCTGCCACCAGTGTCACATCCGGATTTTGACCCCCGTGTAATGATGGGAAATTAGCCACCAGTGTGATGACAAGAATTAGCCATCACTGCTGTCACCAGTATAACGCCGGAGAGTTTAGTTGCCAGTGTAATGTTCAGATTTTTTGTGTCACCGTAATGAGACTTAGAGATTATGCTGCCACCAGTCTGATGATCAGACAACAGAGAATATGGGAAATGGGGTAGCTCGAACTTACTGTCAATAGGATAGCGTGATCTTAATGAGGCTTTAGAGATTATGGTAAATAGGGTAGCGTGAACTTATTTACTGGGCGTGAGCAAATAGATATTAGTACCTCTTGTGGGCCACTCAATCTCACATATACTACTCCTTAGAGGATAGCAAAATTCAAACTCAAAGTGACTTAATGTAAGAATTACTAAATTCAAGGACAAAAAAAAAAATTACTCTTCGAACTATGAGTCAACAAGAACTAAAAGACAACTTACTCTTCGAGACTGTGGTTGACACAAAACAAAGTATGATCAGGGACTATAACTCTAAGAATATGAATCTTCACAACAATATCAATATCTCAAAAGATACAAATGCACGTGAATATGAATCTTCACAACTGAATAAACACTCAAAACGATACTATTACACGTGAATAAAGTAATCCCATGGTCACCGATGGACTTTACAGAAATGCAAAAGATACAGATACACGTGAATATAGTAATCCCGTGGTCACTGATGGACTCTGCGGGAATTCAAAAGATACAGATATGCGTGATTACAGTAATCTCGTGGTCACAGATGGACTCTGTGGGAATTCAAAGGATACAGTACAGTATAATAAATAGATGGACAATTCAAAATGGACCAGCTAATATTAACTAGGATTACATGAGCTAAGGGGGGGGCGGGAATTTAGTGTGAAACGGGTGTTAGGCAGTGAAATCTGAGCCTACCAGCTTCAGGTACTCACAATCTGCAACAGTAGAAGAATGGAGCGGCAGTCTCGTTATTCAGTACAAGAGGAGTCAGGGGAAATACTAACAAGTTAACTAATAAGAGGATTTACATTACACGATCAAGAGGAGGGAAGGGGGAATATTCAGTGGCCGAGTACTGACCTGCAATGGTAGAAGAGTGGAGCGGCAGTGGCTGCTGTGTGCTGTTCCCGGTCTTTTATAAACTTCTATCACAGTATTTGAGAATTGACTAGAACATTATCTGATTAAAATTCCAATATCAATGCCTCTTCTAAGATTTCAAAAGAATATGAAAAATACGTCTGCACTCGACACACATAGATAATTGACTTACAATGTTATAAAATTTTTGTAATAAGCGTACTGGAATTTTAATTACTGTACATTGATTCAAAACGAATGAGAATCTGAACAATTTATCGCTAAGCCGCGGTTGCTGGACTTATGTGATTGACAACACGAGTGTAACAACGCATATTTTGCACTCACAAATGACTATCATCAGTAGTTAGAACTTAGATAACTTTCATTTCTCCACTACATAGTTCAAATAACTTTCAATTCACCACTACATAGTTCAAATGGAGAATACTCTTAACACTGACATAACTTCCTGGATTAGAGTATGAAAGAAGATTTTCGCGACTGTTAACTCTTACTAAAGCTTGCGATGTTATGCGCGTTCACTGGGAATCGGTTGATCCATGTGTATAAATATTAATCATATTCATACAAATGCTCAACTTAGTATTATCCATAGTAGAAACATACGTACACAATGAATATTAACTAAGATTAAACTTATAATGCTAACTAATACTAACTTATACTACACTTACGCTATCCTTAACATTACGGTACTACACGGGTCCTTCCTCCAGGAGAAAATTTTTTTTACATCGGAAGACAGTCAACATCCAATTCACTCATCTACACCTCCCAGGGACGTGTGTGCAGGCGGGACGGACTTACTAAATTTGACTGTGAACCCGTCCGCAAACTCAAGATAAAGATTTCCCTGACTCTTCCTCCAATAAATGGCACCTGTTGATCCACGAGACAAAAAAAAAAAAAAAATCGCGTACCCCAGGGAGTTGCTTCTCTGTTAGGACAAAACTCTCCAAATTCAGCGGAAAGATGTGCCCCCCTGTGTGGCAACATGATTGTCTCAACTGAACTGACCCGCACTTTCGCTGCCAGGATCGTCCCAGGGGCACTTCCCATTCATACAATTTGCCATCACATTCACACTTCATTCATTCATTCTTATGCTTCCAGCTCTCCACCTAGTACTGACGAGCACCTGTCAAATCCTGAAATCACTGCCCCACCCTAGACCGTGTTGACTGTAACTTGAGGGGGTTCCATGGTTTTCCCTCAAATTAAGGCAATCGAAGTTTCCCAGTGAACTGGGCTGCCCCCTAACCCAAACTCCAATGAACTCTAGACACAGACAATAGTCAGACAGTTTGACCCGCACACATTTCCCTGTCCATCACTTAATTCTGCCATATCCAGTTTCTCTCAATATTCGTCAATAAGTCTTCGGGCAGGGCGTCTCTTACGGCGCAGTAATTGTCCATCCACCGGATCAGGTTCAAAGGCTTCTTCCAGGGGTTCTAGGAGCCACTCTTCCCCACTGTAATAGGCCTTCACTTGTCCTGGGGCTTTTTGTATCTTTTCTCCCATGAACACATTTTCTGCCACGTACACACTTCCGTCTATCAACACTTCCACTACATTATATGGACCGTCCCATTTCACATTAAATTTTCGACACATAACGGACGCCACAGTTTCCTTCTTAATCTACACAAGGGTTCCAACTCCAACTGCTTGATTCTTCCACCTTCAAATAGCCACGTCTCTATACCGACGTGTCATCTTCCAGTGTGTTTCCCGAATGAGAGCATGGGCAACAGCCATCTCGTCTTCCTCACCACTGACTGAGGATAAGGGTGCACCAACCAGCCTAGGTGGATGGTGAGAGTAGAAGGCAAAGTAGGGTTGCTGTTCCGTGGATGTATGGACCGCCTGATTCGTGGCAATCTGACATGGCTGGAACAATTGGGGCCAGCAAAGAGGGTGGCCCTGACATAAGGCGGATAGGACCGAATTCAGGGTCCGATCCATCCGCTCGGTGATCCGGTTCCCCTGGGGATGATAGGGGGTCGTGTAGTTGAGGGTGATTTGGTGTCGCTGGCAGAACTGCTGAAAGTCCTTGCTGGTGAACTCCCCTCCGTTGTCCATCACGATACTGCAAGGTGTGCCATAGCCTACCACACACTGCCCAAGTTTGTCTGTGATGTGTGTGGACTGTTTTGTTGTGAGGGAGAAGAACCTAACCATGTCAGTAAGATCTATCCCAATCCTCTCCAGCGGCTTGTTCACTGGAGGCAATTCCTTCCACTGTTGCTGCAATCCACTGTCCTCTTTGAATCTCTGACAAGTTTCACATTTTTTGGCATTCACACACACATCAACCTTGAGATTTTGCCAGTAATATAGTTCTTCAGCCTTTTTGATAGTTTCCTTTTGTCCTAGATGACTAGTTAACTCATGTGCATGTTGAAGAGCCTGTACAACTTAGGCACAAGGGACTATGAGGCTGTAATGAAGACTACCATCTGCCTTGTCCCGCACAAAATATAACACCTCGTCTATTAACCCGCTGAGTCCCATCGACGTACGGTGTACGTCGCTACTTTTTTCCGTGGACAGACCCAACGACGTACATCGTACGTCACGCAATTGCAAGGCCCATTGTGTGCACATTTTTCAACATTCGCGGGTGATTTTTGGTAGGCATATGTGGGAGACCTTCTTCTACCTGCTGTCAAGCGGGGATACTGCCTGGCCCCTCCTAACCCCCCATTTCCCCCTCCTCCCCCCCACACTGGGCAATTCACGTGTTAGCAGCAACCTAGCCAGTAAAGGTATGTTTCCCCACGGTCTCTCTAATGACGAAATTCATGGTGAAAGTGATTCCTGAGGCGGAGGACAAAGAAACAAAGAAGCTAGAGGTTGAAACAAACAGAAGTGATGAGGTGGTAAAGTCATAAAGGAAGGTGCCATATACTGGGGTTTTGGGTAAGTGAACATTGCTTATAAACGCCTACATTATTGTGTGAAAACCATTATAGACTTTTACTACACATAAATTTTTACCAAATAAATGAAATAAATATGTAATTTAAAGTGGCTTGAATTAGTCACTTCCATAGTTCGTTTTCTCAGCCAGGTACCCTGAAAAAGAAGGAAAATGTAAGGTTGAGTGACACCTGTATCAACATTTTTTTACTTCAGGATCACGATTTCACTATGAATTTTCGATGTTTCTCACCAAAAACGAAGGTTTCAGCCAAAAAACAAAAAGTCGAAAATCAGTCGGGATCTGGGGGTAGGCTGGGTAAAAAACCGGTCGGGACTCGGCGGGTTAAGGCAAACTGATCTAAGGTGGCTTTTGGTATTATTTTGCCAGGAACTCGACCACCTTCGAGATACTGCGCTAGTTCTCCCCACACAGGTTCTTCTCTTTGACGGGCTTTCATTTGTTCTTAATCCAACCCGAGCCATGTGGCTTCAGGTGGACGGACTACTACTCGAACTGGGCGTGACAACTGATCTGCAACAAAACTGTTCTTACCCTTGAGATACTGGATGTCATAGTTATATTTTCGCATCTCTATGATCCATCGATTCAACCGAGGTGATTTAGTCTTACGCTTAAATATACTAGTGAGAGGTTGGTGATCAATAACTACGGTAAAACGGGTACCCCATAGATAATGATGGAAGTTACAGCACACAAGGACTACAGCTAGGGCCTCTTTATTTGTCGCTGAATATCGTGTTTCACAGGGATTCAACTTTTCAGAAAAATACCCGATCGGCTTGTTGGCACCATCAGATTGAATCTGGCTCAGGACTCCCGCAACATGAGTGTTACTAGTGTCTGTAGTGAGGATGAATGGTTGTTCTGAGCTCTAACTAAGACAGGGGTATTCATGAGCCAAGACTTGAGTTGCTCAAAGGATTTCTGGCATTCATCCGTCCAGAGAAATGTTACTCGAGATTTAGTTAAGTTGGTAAGGGGCGTACCAATTTTTTTTAAATGATAGAGCATGTTTTCTGTAAAATCCACACATTCCTAGAAATCGCCTTACTTCCTTTACGGTGGTGGGAGGTTTCATCTTTGCGACCACTTCAACATTCTTCAGATCAGGTTAGCATCCTTTGGCAGAGATCTGATGACCTAGGAAGGTGATTTCTTTACAGTTGAATTTGCACTTACTGAGATATAATTTCACTCCGTTGTCAGAGAGTAACTCGAAAAGTTGCCTCAGCTCTTCTAGTAGGACAGGAAAGTCATGTGCCCAAAGGGACAAATCTTCTAAATAATTCTTAACCCAACCCTTCTGTAAGAGAGGTGCTAGTACTGAGACCATTCGTCTGGGGAATATTGCGGAGGAACAATTGAGACCGAATGGGAGACATCGAAATCGGTATATTGTGACCCCGTCATTGAAGGTAGTGAGCTCACGACTTTCTTCATCTAACAAAATTTGGAAAAACGCCTTTCGCATGTCAAGAGTGACATAATACTGATGTCCGGCCACCTGTTCAACTAGTTTATCCAAACGTGGGAGGGGGTAGATGTCAGCCGTAAGGTGTTGATTCACTTGACGATAATTGAGACCATGCTTTTGCTAACATCCGGCTTATTTACAAGTACAAGAAGTGATAACCAGGCTGCAGTACTGTAGATCATTCTATGATTTCTCTGTCCCCCATATCTTCTAGCATACCTGCAATGATCTCCTTTACTTGTTCGAAATAGCAGTACATGGGTCCACGACTGGGCTGAGGATCAGCTACTTTAATATGAGCAGGAGGGCCCCTGTCGAGTCCTAACTCAATGTTGTCGAGAATAAAGAGAGGGTCGTGCTTACGGAATAACTGAGTTAAGTCTTCTTGCAGGGCTTAGTGGGATGTTGCCAGTTTCGTTCTCTAATTAGGTCTTTCAACCTATGAACAGGTGTCCCACTTTGTCTGACTTGATCATTTTCTGGTAGAAAGTCATTGTGAAATTTAGTGACAATAACCCTACGAGGAGGTGGATTATCAATTCTCTCGTATGATCTAACAATTGTGCCCTTGCGAAATACCTTTTCCTTCTTAGTCGCATTAGTGAGTGGGAAGTAGATGGAATTCTCAGAACTGACTTTGACTAAATAAGCGTGACTGCTATGACTAACCCTAGGTTGAGGATAAATGATAAGGTCAGTGCCCGGATCTTCTTTTACATGGACAGACATAAACTTAGACTCATATGGATCTACTTTCATGGTGGTAAGTAAATTGATTTGCGAGGGGTATCGTGATGGGTTGGAGGGTTCAACTGGGTCAGCCTTCACTTTTTCAACTTTGTTTCTTTGTCGGCAAATATGATTCACAATATAAGGGAAGCCTCCCCTGTCATGGCTCCTACATTATTATAATACAGTATATAAATAGCTTAAGTCGCATGGAATGCTAGAGAGGAGAGACAAGGAAGTGGAGAGATTGCAAGGTGTTACCTGACAAGTTCACAATAGGAAGTAACAGAGTTTACACTTTTGTACCGTGGGAAGCTGACACATACATACATAAACACACACATACAGTGTTCTACAATGATCTAGGGCAGGGATGCACAACCGGCGGCCCGCGGCCCTCAAGCAACCCTCTGGCGGCCCTTAGTAGGTAATAAAAGGCAAAAAATAATAAAAGGTAATAAACTGATAAATAGCAGTTCAGATAATAATTCAATGTGCCGTGGACCCAGAACTGGATGAGAAGTGAAAGCGTCAGCCACCGTATCTAGAAATTAGCCACTCTAGACGGGAGTCTGTGTGCCACACTGCCGAGTCGACGGCCTCACTGCCTGAGTACCGACAGTCGTTATTAGGAACTCTTTCAGAGAGGGTTGATTACTCTTGCTCACAATGGCTGCTAGTACTTCTACTGGAAAAAATGCAACTCGGAAAAGGAAACTAGAAGATGAACACAGAAAATTTCATGAAATATGGACAAACAAACATTTCTTTGTGGAAAACAGTGCAAACAATATCATTTGTTTGATATGCCAGAGTAGCGTAGCTGTTTGTAAGGAATATAATTTGCAAAGGCATTATTTAACAAATCACAGGTGAACTAAGGAAGCAGAAAATAAAATCACTGATGCAAGGTTTTGATGTTCAGAAAAACATGTTCAGTAGTCACAGGATGTAACAGAAGTTAGCTATGAAACTGCAAATCTGATGGCTGAAAATTCAAAGGCATTTTCTGAAGGTGATTTCATAAAAAAAAATGGATTAATATTGCTGTTCAAAAACTTTCTCCAGATGTTGTGAAGAAGTATAAAAATATCAGTTTGAGTCGTACGACAGTGCACCGTAGAATTTGTGACTTGTCAGGTGATATAGTAGACCACTTTTCCCTAGCAACTGACGAATCTACTGATGTAACATCTACAACTCAGTTACTAGTGTTTGTACGTGGTGTAACAGACGACTTCTCCGTGCATGAAGAACTTGTTGGCCTCAGTTCTTTGAAAGGGCAGACTACTGGAAGAGATTTATTGACTGGACTACTAGAGCAGATTTCAGCAGTTGAATTAAATTTGGACAGTTTAGTAGGCATATCAACTGACGGGGCTCCTGCAATGATTGGTAAGCAGAATGGTTTGGTACAACTATTAATCGAGCACCTTGGGGAGCGAAAAAATGAACTGAAACAGTTTCACTGCATAATACATCAACAGAATTTGTGTGTAAAAGAAATGAACTTCAAACATGTAATGAAAGTTGTAGTTTCCACAGTGAACTTTATTAAGTCACGATCAGCTTTGCATCATTGGCAGTTCAAGGAATTTCTTGATGAGATTGAAGCAGAGTATGGTGATCTAGTATTTTTCACTGAAGTTAGATGGTTAAGCAGGGGAAATACACCTCAGAGATTCATCAGTCTTCTGGATGAAATAGTGATATTTCTTAGTGAAAAGACTAAAGTAGTCCCAGAACTTGACGATGTGGATTGGCTCTGCGATCTGGCATTTCTTGTTGATCTCACAAGTCACTTAAATAACTTAAATCTTAGACTTCAAGGGAATAACCAACTTATTTCTCAACTAGCAAACCATGTGACAGCCTTTGAACAAAAACTAAAGTTGTTTCAGTCACAGCTAATCAAAGGTGAATTAGTACACTTCCCAAACTACCAACTAATGTGTGAGAAACACAATCTATGTAAGAAAAATGAACACTATGCAACAACAGTAAGAAAACTCAGGGAGGCGTTTGACAGCAGATTTGGAAACCTCAAGAAAGAAAGGAATAACTTCATGTTGTTCAGCAACCCTTTTTCTGTATCACCTGAAGACGTGGAAGCAGAAGCCCAGTTAGAACTGATTGACCTGCAGAACAGCGACATTCTTCATACAAAGTTTAAGGAAGTGGACTTACTCAATTTCTATAATTGTTTGCCCAAAGATCAAAATCCTTATTTGAGAAACAAGGCTTCTATTTATGCAAGCTTATTTGGCTCTACCTATGTATTTGAACAAACATTTAGTCTGCTAATTCGAAACAAGTCAAACATTCGAAGCAGGCTGAGTGGTGAAAGTCTGCACTCTGTTTTGCGACTGGCAACAACAAAGCTTCAACCCAACATAATGAAGCTTGTCTATGAATCACAGTGTCAAAAATCGCATTAAGAAGACTGTGTCATGCATGCCAGGTAAGGATTAATCATAGTTTTGTAACGTAATGGATTAAGTACTATATTTTTACCATTAAGCACCAAAAATTTCTACATTTTTATTTAAAATAAATCTTGCGGCCATCAGTGAGTTTTAAGTTTGATCATGTGGCCCGAGGAGCCCAAAAGGTTGTGCATCCCTGATCTAGGGCATGCATAGTCCACGTGACAAGGCTTTCCTTATACCAGAAAGGACAGGACCAGATTCAGATTTACAAGAGAGAGCAGGGAGAGAGGAAGGAGCGGTTAGGAAACAGAAGCAGCACGAAACAGCTCTCGTCTCAGTACTGCGCATGTGTTATAATCCCTTTGATGAAAATAAAGCTACGATCAATCACGTCTCATCTTTAACTCCTCCCTGAGGTTATCTTTACAACATATTTTTCTCCACAACGAGCTAAACCTCTCTATAGAACTACAAAAGCCTCGGCCATGGCTACAATTTGGTGAACAGCGGTAGGGATCCGACAAACAACGTTACAACATTTGGTTATTAGCGGTAAATTACTAACCCACTATGCCTCACGAATTTATACAATGCTCATCTCCTGAACCACTACAACGGTAAACTACAACATTCGGTGAACAACAGTAAACTATAAAAATTTATACAACAAACCACGTTAGAACATTTGGTAACCGTGAACAAACGAATCAACGCCTACGTACCATCAAATCAACGAGTCTACATTATCAAGATTAACAAAGAAGCAACGCTACAATAAAAGTAACGAGTTTACATGCAACTTAATTTTGTCCCTAATCACGTCTCTACAAGCAACTCTACAAGGAAGCTACCAGTTCTCTACAACAGCTAAGCCCCTACTACTAAATATTCAGTCACAAGTTTAACATATTTAGTGGTCACGATCCAAAGGACCAATGCCGAAAAACATATAAACAACCATACAAATCTACGCAACAAGCAAATAAAATGAAAGATTCACAGCTCACATCCCCACCCTCTCTCACAACCTCACAACTCCACCCTCTTTCATAACCTTACAACCCCCACATTCTCTCTCCAACCACCCTCACCAGGCTGACGCTGAAGTGACGAGGCCAAGACGAGATAGCAAACTTGAGCTTTCATTCACCACTCATCATTACTGATCATTACCCACCACGGCTGCCAGAGTGAGAAGTCGCTGCGCTAAGGTTTTGCAGAGACACCATTTCACGTCAATCAACCTATGGCTGACAACAGCACTCACCACTACTCACACCATTCCCACCACGGGAAAATATTAGTGAGTTACACAGTTACTTCATTTATATAATACACGATGATAGACAGAACCTTCTGCACAAACATATAAATGTGCTTTATATTTACAACTTACATAAAAATACCTACGTCAGTTAATTACATTATTTCAATCACTGAGTGGTTGTACCAACAATATTTTTTTTTTTTTTTTATGCATGGAAGAAGGAACCAAAGGCCACGGGCCTGCATACTGTTCCTTCCAAGAAAAAGCAAAAACAGTACAAAAGAGAGCCAAATTCAAGATCCGTTCAATTCGAGATGCCTGGACACACTGCGTTTGAAAGACTGGAGATCATAGGAAGTAGGAAATACAGACAGAGGAAGACAGTTCCAGAGTTGACCAGTTGCATAAATAAAAGACTGGGAGTAACGGTTAACTCTTGCATTAGAGAGTTGGACAGAAAAGGGATGAGAGTTTGTTGCTAGACGGGTACTACGTGCCCGTCGTAGAGGTGGAGGGATGCA
>JAGKTI010009520.1:0-30780 GCA_018397915.1 Birgus latro | reverse complement strand
CAAATGATGGGTTACACATAATATAGGCTTACTTTAATTATACTATATGTCGTGCCGCTACCCGGGTGTCGTTACGGTATTTCTCGGGAATAAATCCTCCCGTATTTAATATCAAGTGGTAGCGTAGTTTAACTCCGCCTCGACACAGGTAACGCACGACATGGGGGGACTTCACTAAAATGCCCCGACACACATGTACTTAAAACTGGGAACTGGAAGAAGTGAAAAAGTAATATGGCTTTTCTAGGCTTTAATTACAAAATAGTATTTACAAAAATCTACAAATAAGTCTGAGGTAATTCCCACCTCACTTCACTACGTGCATAAGTACCTAAAAACCGCACATACACGTCTACTCTTAAAATCACTGGAATATTAACACTATTTTAATAAAGCAAAGCCAGTCTTGTAAAAACTCACTAGTGCTGTTATATATATATAGCACTCTTTAGTTATTCATATATATGAAATCACTGTTACATCAATATAAGAAAAACGCACTTAAACATTTAAAATCTTAACTCCCTCCGTTTCAAACTAGGAGTCCTTACTAGTTCTTAAACTCCTTCCGTTTTCTAACTAGGAGTCCTTACTAGTTCTCAGACACAGACAACTAGGAGTCCTTACTAGTTCCCAGACGACAGACAAATAAATAGCACTGTTGGTCAGTTATACCCGCGGTCACAAAGCATGTACTTCCACTTACTACCAGTAATGCTCTCATGCTGGCTCCCTGGAACTTTACTCTCGGCTATACAGCGACGTCTCTGCACCAAGCGCGCCAAGCTGTCTCACCGTCCTCCAACTCTCGTGTCTGCTCTTCGCCAAGTTCTAGTCTGAACTGAGGTCTGTACCCCTTTCTGGCCTCAAAAGGTTGCCAATATTCGCCAGCAGTCATATGGGGTATGGTGGGTGGTGATGAGTCACCCACTCACCCAGTGCCATCACCCACTCACCCAGCGCCGTCACCCACATGTCACCTGCTTCCCCCACCGTAGAGGCCCGATCAGACTCGCTGTGTCAGCATGTGCTCTCACGGTCTGAACTGCCTAGCCAACACTTTTCCTGTGTAAACAACTCGACCAACACCACCCGCACTACTCCTCTCTCTCTCCTCCTCCTTCCTCTATTTATTTCTTCCTCTCAACCTCTCTTCCTTATTCCATCTCCCTATTGCCCACAGCTGTACACCGAATCGCTACTCTTTCTCCCCTGTCCGCATTTCATCCTTAACTCACTTCCGGTAGGCGGTGTCATTTGCACCTCTGTCACCGCTGTGTGTCTGACACTTGCTTGAGGGGATCCATGTCGGCTTCCCGACATATAGTATCTCATTTATATATGAATATATATAGCAAGTCCTTCTCATATATATTGTATAACTACACTGACTATATTATCCCAATTATGTAACTTTTATGTACTTCACTTACTTGACTTACATGTTGATTGTAATATGTATTAATGTATTTCCTGTTGATGGTGCGACAGCTGGCGTGACCGAGCGATATGTAGATATTATATAGGCATTAGTATATATCTCATAACACAATGTACAGGATGTAGTGTCTGATATCACATGATAGTTGTACACAGTCTGTTGTCCCAGACGATCAAGAGTCCTAACATATGATGTTTCTCAAAATATCCTCGTAGTCTAAACAAGCAAGAAACTCATGATGTATTCAAACACGTGGAAGCCCAAAGGAGATTGATCAGACACTACTACCTTACCTAAACATCCTTTCCCACCTGTATATAATGGGAGAGAGAAGCCCTTCACATCAGAAAGGAGAGAAGGGGATAAGAGAATGCCCTAGAGCACAATTAGGGCAGAGTAAGGAGAGAGGGGAGACTGGCCGTCACGCTAAGATCATTGTATATCGCCATCAAGATAAATCTACAATAAAACTCAGTAACCCAAGAGTCCTGTAACTCACCTTCGTTAATAATACGTCTCACGACTTTATTCTGGTTGTATTAAATAACCCATCATCGACTTCCCAACAAGAACCTCCGACCATGCTACCGAGACATATACCAGTGACGTATAACTGCTCATTCTCATATTACTCTCTACTGGGTGTAAAGGCAAGAGAATGAGCTAAGTCAAGTATATATAAAGATAAATAACCAGCTTACTTCCTTTGATGGCATTACATGAATGATAAATTTCCAGTCACCTCTTGGAGATGTTGCCTGTGTGCATGGCCTGACCATTACTCCAGCTAGGGTGCCCTAACCACCAGACCACCAGGCATCTATATACCAGTGCTGTCCTAGAACTGTCTATCTGCAAATTTGCTTATATAAACTTTTGGTTTAATGAAAATCGAAGTCAATAGGTCAAGCAAACAGTGTAATATACAATGTCACCTTTACTAAGGTAAGAAATAGCATCATGGTAGCTTCATACCTGTTATAAGCACACAGTGAGGAAAGATGTAATATAGCAAGAACAAGGCTCAAGAATGTGTGGGTAATAGTGTCCTTTATATTTAATAACCCCTGTAAATTTATATGCTATTTATTTGAATAAGGCCAAATGTTATTACAGGATTTCACACAGTCATATATGCTGTTGTTGTCTATAACTGCAGGTGACAATTTCCAATACAGTGGACCCTCACTATAGTGGACTAATTGAGGGGAAGCCAGGTCCAACAAGGCTGAAAGTTCATTAAATCCGAGGGCCCCCCCCCTCCTTCGCCCTTCAAGAGGAAATTCAAATATGTTTGAAAATAAATGAGTACAATATCATATTCTAATACTAAAAATGAAAACTGTACCCATTTGACACTAACCTGGCCCAGAATTTCATCTTTGCAGCTTATTTCACATCCTTGTCAAATCAGGTGAAGAGGGATAATCGGGACATTGTAGGTGAGCAGTGTGTGAAGAATGATGATGGAAGGGTTGTGGTGAACAGTGAGGATATTAAAGATGCATGGAGGGAGCATTATAGCTGATTGTTGAATGAGGAGTTTGATTGGGATAGAGAAGGTTTGGAGCCAGCTGATCCAGTGTTTGGCTCTTGGCCTTTGATTGACGCTGCTACTGTGAGTCAGGCAATAGGCAGGATGCGGGTGGGGAAGGCGGCAGGTGTGTCTGGGTTGACTGCCGAAATGTTGAAGGCCTCAGGAGATACTGGGGTGAGGTTAGTCACTGACCTGATAAATAGGATTATATATGAGTGTGTTGTCCCTGATGATTGGCTGAAGAGTGTAACTGTAAATGTGTACAAAGGAAACGGTGATGCCTTGGAAAGGGGAAATTACAGAGGTATAAAGCTCTTAGATCAGATAATGAAAGTAATGGAGAGAGTTCTAGAAGGTATGATTAGAGAAAGAGTGAATATCGATGAGATGCAGTTTGGGTTTATGCCAGGCAGGGGGACCACTGATGCCATATTCATTGTTCGACAGCTTCAGGAAAAATATATTGGAAAGAAAAGGGAATTGTCTTTTGTTTTTGTTGATTTGGAAAAGGCCTTTGACAGAGTCCCTAGAGAGGTGGTGAAGTGGGCAATGAGAAAGCTAGGGTTGGAAGAATGGCTGGTTAGGGTGGTTATGGCCATGTACATGGGTGCTCGCACCCAGGTAAGAGTGAATGGAGCTTTGAGTGATGAGTTTTCCGTGAATGTTGGTGTGCATCAGGGGTCAGTTTTGAGTCCCTTGTTTATCATGGTGCTTGAAGCCCTCTCACGTGACTTCAGAGATGGACTCCCATGGGAGATGCTGTATGCTGATGATTTGGTGTTGATTGCAGAGAATGAAAAGGAGGCGGAGGAAAGATTTAAGAAGTGGAGAGATGGTATGGGGTACAAGGGCTTAAGGGTAAATGCAGATAAAACAAAAGTGATGATATCTAGGGTTGGTGGAGGTACAATTAGAGGAGAGGGAGAGTGGCCATGTGCAGTTTGCCACAAAGGTGTGGGAAGTAATTCCATCTTGTGTAGTGTTTGTGATAAGTGGGTGCACAAGAGATGTAGTGGTATTAGAGATAGACTGCGAGATGATGCTGATTTCATGTGTGCAGCGTGTCGGGGAGAGCAGGTGGAGATTGTTAGGCGTGAGAGGGTTGAACTTGCAGGCGAGTCTCTTGAGTGTGTGTAGGAGTTTCGTTATTTGGGAGACATGTTATGTGCCGGAGGTGGAGCTGGAGTTAGCTCGGTTGCTAGGGTGAGAAGTGGTTGGAAGAAGTTCAGGGAGCTGTTGCCTCTCCTGACATTGAGAGGACTCTCCTTACGTGCTAAGGGGTCTTTGTATGCAGCATGTGTTAGGAGTGTGATGCTGTTTGGTAGTGAGACCTGGGAAGTAAAGGACGAGGATATTCGCAGGTTTAAACATACAGAAATGACAATGATTAGGTGGATGTGCAGTGCGTCCCTGCGTGCAAGGCCTGGGGGGGCTGGGTTTACGATGGAAGAGTTGAGAGGTAGGATGGGACTGGAGTGTATTAGTGTTGTGATGAGGAGAGGTAGGCTGAGGTGGTTTGGACATGTGGAGAGGATGGGGGAGGATAATTGGGTACAGAGGATGAGAGGTGTTAATATTGGGGGAGGGGTTGGGAGGGGTAGACCGAGAAAGACATGGGACGAGGTCATTAAGTGTGACTTAAGGGTTAAGGGACTGAACAGGGAGGCTTCCAGGGATCGAGCAGCGTGGAGAGCCGCCATTAAGTGACCAAGGCTGACGCATGCAAGCATGTTGGAGCCTTCAAAAACTAAATGAAACGAAACGATGACTAGTACAGTATTATTATACAGTAATCTGTTTTTACAACTCAGCAGTCATTATGGGGAGATGGCAATTTCAGGCCAGGTTGGAGTAAAAAGGGTAGGAAACACAAGTACACTGTACCTGTATAGATGGCTGTACACTGCTTACACTGCCACTCATTTTGTAGGCTATACACTTTTGGTGGCACTGGTGTCAGGTCTAGTATAGAGAGTACTGAGGTGTTAGAGGTGTCCTGGAGGCTGTAGTTCCAGATCCTGAGGCTATGTGGAGGTTGGCTGAGGTGGTTGATGCTACAGACACAGTGAAGATCTCTGACTCTGTGCAGAGCCTCTTGGTCATCTTCATAAGGTCATATGCATGAGTTCGGTCCTGCTCACGCCTCTCTTGTGGGCCCCAATCACCTTCATCTTCTCTGCAATGGTAATAATCAACCTCTGCCTTTTCAGAAGAGAAGGTGATGGGATATTCCTTATTAGAAGACATTTTTCACAATCTGAGTCACCCAGTATGTGGGGAGCAGTTCGGAAGGGCAGCGTAATGTGCCCCATTAAACAACCATTTTGTTTGTTATAGCCACAAAACAGTTTGGCAGGCTCAGAAACATTCCAAAGGGTGCGTGACATGCCCCACTTAAAGATCACTGTTTGGTATAGCTGGCAAAAGTTTGATAGCTGTAAGGCATTCGTTAAATCTGAAATCCATTCCATCAAGATTCATTATAGCGAGGGTCTACTATATTAATTTTTTCCCCTCCACTACTTTTTTAGTACCATCAAAAGCAAAAGTCTGACAATAAGCCCTTGCTAGCATTATGTTTACATACATTTCTCATTCTTCCTTAAATGTCAAGCAATCTACTGTAACTGATACTGTAACAAGTTTTCAAGTAACACCTTACATTCACAGATGACAGGGAAGTGTCAGCGGAACTTTTGCAATAAGGTGTGCTGACATTCTTGTGCTTCTGTTTGCTGTACAAACGAATTGATAAAAAGAGTTAATATTAATTATATGTAGTTCTAGCACACTTATATAACATATGTAGGAACTGTAAAGCATGATGCGCCAAAGTGATGAGATGAAACTCATATTAACCCCTCAGTCTCATGATGTACTGCATTTTATTTTTGTTCTTGCTATCTCCAGATAGTTGTACTCCGATACAGATAGACATTTAAAACTGGAGTGGTTAAATTCAACGATCATTAACAATTACCCCACCTGGAGCTCTTCTATGCTGATAAAATAATGTGGTAACAACAAAAATAAACTATGAAACTTTGTCACTGTATTGATGGGGTTCAAGTTTTGACTTACTTTGACTGCTGGGACTATATTTCCATTCTGACTTCAATAATGTACTATTACTAAAGTACAAAAAATATTACTGAAGAACTAGATATTTATCATTTACCAACAGCCACTCAAAATACAAAGAAAAACAGCTGACTGATTAGCCTACTCATCAAAACATAACTTGTCAAAAGTGAAATTTTGGGGAAATGGCTTTAAAACAGCAGTTACACAAATGCACAGTTTTTAAAATATGTGCATTTTGAGGGAGACTGCCGAAGATTCATCTAACTCATTCATGCCTTAATGTTACTGATAAGAGTACAAACATACTGTATATTTCACTGTGCAAAAATAACTACAGTTGATATTATATTAAAATTCTTCATATTTAAAACTTATGATGTAAATCAAACATAAATTCGCTTCTCACATATTGCATTCTATACAGTACACCTCCGATTCAGTCTGGTTTGTGACTGACAGTGCATCCTGTGTGACACACTAAAAAAAAAAAAAAAAAAAAAAGTTGTGAAGTGATTGGCAGACACTGTGAATGATCAAATTCTTTGTTACTGTACTATAATACATCCCTGATTAAAAAGAAAAAAAAAAGTCAGTGTGACTCATACTTTCAGGATACTGACTAATATAACCCAGTTTTGACAGGCAATCTGTGTAAGTCTTGTAAAATTTTAAAATCTGTAATGCACAAACACAATCCTTGCTCATATCAAATACTGTTTTAAATTAACCAACTCATTACAGTACTACATACCCTTGGCCATGCCAAGTATAGTAAACTATAAATACTATACTCTGTGTTAGGCTAACACAGCACAGAACATTTAAAACTAGTTTGTACTATTACAAGTAGGCAAGTGGTAAAATGCACAATGACAAGTTAACTATACTCTTCAGCAAATGACAACCATTCAATGCTCAGTGAACAAAAAGTAGTGCACTGCATTCCATATAATACCAAGTATGATTTCTGTAATAAAAAAAATATGCTGTGTTAACTGCTAATGCCAAAGCTTGAAGTGTTCATCATATTACAGTATTAAGAAAGGTGCTAGATAGTTTAGTGCCACATTATACCAGTAAGCACTGTGTAAAGATATAGCAGATACTTTTGCCACTGTCAAATGTATTACAATGTCATGTGTCAATTGACTTCTTGGTGCTAGATAATAATTTAGTGACACACCATAACATTAAGCACGGTGTAAAGATATGGCAGGTACTTTGGTAGGTGGTGGCGACCATCATCCACTCACTTGATGTAGTGCTGCCTACTTCTTCCTTAGCCTTTATCATTCTTTTTCTGTGCCTGCCCTCCTTTCTTCCTATTTCTCCTATATTTCCTGTCACTTCTTACTGCTTTTCTTTCCTTTACAGGTGGCATTACATTGAGTGACAAGCCAAATGGTTTCCTGTAAGCCAAGAAACCATTTACAACGCTGGGTGGTAACCATATAACCAAACCATACGTGCTCCCTACGTGTCAACAAGTGGGTTGGTGGAGGGTTAGTGCCCCTCCCCGTAAAAAAAAAATAACTCAAAGTCAAATGGCCACCCCTTACGGGATTATGGTGTCTGGCAATAGATAGACAGATAGAAATGTATTACAACCTGATGTGTCAACTGACTTCTAGATGATGAGCCACACAATGCATGGTGCTGTACAGAAGTATCAGCAACATTAACAGTTGTGGTAAAAAAAAAAAAAAAAAGTGAAGCAATTACAGCATTCAGTTCAAAATTAATATTTCACTACAACACACTACAGGTATATCAAACACTTTAAAATTTCATACACCAGCACTATACAGTTTACATTAGTAAATAACATGAAAGTTAACCCCTAAAGACCTAAGTCTACCGAAAGACAGTTTTGGAAAAATGTAGCATAAAGTCCTATGTCTGTTGATGGTACACAGCCTACCAAAAACTGGCAGTAGGTAGCACTGCCTCTTTTATGATGTATTTGGGACCTAGCCAAAGGGAACTACTGTATCTAGTGGGGAATGGCTGGACTGGGCCTCTACAGGGCCTCTACAAGCAATGACTCTCCCCGCTCCCCTGCCACCTCTCCGTCTGATTCTGCCCCACTGGGTCCTCTCCTCATTATGGCCTCTCAACTACCCGAACCCCCATATACCCCCTGGATACTGTAGCATGTATGCATAGCAAGCACACTTCCTCCCATTCTCCACTCCTCCTCACCCCCAACATCTCCCTTCCTCCCTTTATCCACCACCACACTCCCTCCACATTCATCCTTCCCCTTTGTTTCCAAGCACGTGAGGCTTTTTCTTGCTATTCTCTTTATTCTTCTCTCATGATCATTATTTCACCTTGTTTTATGCCTAGAAATATACAGGGTGATTCACGAGTTTCTCCGGAAACTCTGGGAAATGCAAGCTTATGCAATTCTAAGCATAAAATACTCTATAAGTATAAGTATTTAATGTAATGGTTTACAAGTGGTGAAATTTTCAAATCTGACAGATGCGAATGTGAGGTGCCCCATCATGTTGAAAAATAATACGTCGCCGTGTCTTCAGAGGCACATCTTTAAGTAACAAGGGAAGTTCATCTCTGATAAAATTAACATAGACATCTCCTGTAAGCCTCCCTTCAAAGACATGAGGTCCAATCAGCTGGTTGTCAATCATACCGCAACACACATTAACTGAAAATTGGTATTGAAAGTTCTGTTCAGCTGTCTATGAGGTCCAATCAGCTGGTTGTCAATCATACCGCAACACACGTTAACTGAAAATCGGTGTTGAAAGTTCCATTCAGCTGTCTCCTTGGGATTTTCTTTTGACCACTAATGTGCATTACGAGTATTATGTGATCCACTGCAGGTAAATATAGCTTCATCAGTGTATAAAATGTACTTGCACAGCTGAGGATGATCTGCTAGCCAAGTACAGCAATAAAGTCGCTGAGCAGAATCCCCGGGTTGTAGATGCTAAGCTTGTTGTACGTGATATGGGTACAGACCTTCCTGCTTTAATGTTCTCCATACCTTCGCTTGTGGAACACTAAGTCGGGATGAAATTATTCTTGTACTGATGCTAGGGCTGCGATGTACCATTCCCACTATGTGTCGTACTTCAACTTGCCTCTCCATGTAGACGTGGTAAAAAAACTTTTGCATTTGGGCTCCTGTTTGGGTATTTCTGTCTGTATTCTCTTGCTGATGCTTCAGTGTTGCCATTGCAGAACCCATAGATAAAAATCATATCTGCATACTCCACGTTTGTAAAAGTGAATGGCATTGTAGCGAAATGTGGGTGAAACCGTCCCTGTAATAAATAGGCCTACCACACTCGCCAGCACTTGGCGGGAAACTGTCAGTCAGCTGAGATCTGAGTATCACTGGTATTGCATCTTTGCCATGTTTACTCCTTCAATAGTAGATTTATTTGTTACTTTAAAGTGACATACTTTTCTATGTAGAACTATTACTTACCTGACGACTAATGAAAGAATAGTTTCATTCAGAACGAGAAAAACGTGCAAAATTTAAAAGAAAATTGAGTAACCTGGCAACACAGCAAGACTGCCACCAGCCTGGCCGCCTCCCATTCACGTGTCAGATTTGAAAATTTCACCACTTGTAAACCATTACATTAAATACCTATACTTATAGAGTATTTTATACTTAGAATTGCATAAGCTTGCATTTCCCAGAGTTTCCGGAGAAACTCGTGAATCACCCTGTATACTGTTTACAGTTATGTTTGTATGGTTATTAGCCATTCTCTGGCAGATTCAAGGTAGACTTTTTTTTATTTTTGATGGTCGCTAGTGCAGTAACCACAGGACATATGAGAGTGATATATATTTTTTCAGGTGTGTAAATTCAAGCTCTTGAAACCTATGAGAAAAAAAATTACAATCTGAGAAAGTCGAAAAATCGGACCCTAACTGCAGTTCTGGGGATAGGTGCTGAGAAATTTGCGGTCTTTAGGGGTTAAGATCAACGTGGGGTGCAGATTATACTGTGTAAGTGTTGCTTATTGCATATTCTGAAAAAAAGATGTTGTACAGTATCAATCAGCTGTTCTGAAGTACTGTACCTATACCTGTGCTTACTGCAAGCACTTAAAAGAACGTCACTCTGACCTGAGACAGTACAGGCATACCCCAGTTAACAATGTAATTGGTTAGGTAAAACCCCATCGTTAGGCAGGGTATCATATATCGGGGTACTTTTAACAATGTGGATCCTTGAGTTTCCCCCCAAACCAAGCCCAAAACCAACCCAAATCAGCCCCAAAACAAGTTTAAAGCCAATCTAAATGGCCTAGCGGCTGTCAAGGAAGCTAACTTAACACCTGTAAATAACTCACTAAAACCAACAAATAAAATCTGAAAATCGTCAAATATAAGTCTGGAAAAAATCAAGCTTAGTAAACTGTACCCCCAAATGACAATGTTCACCCCACTTCTGGCTAAAACACATTGATCTAAGTCTAACAACAGTTTATAAATCAACCTAAACACACAATTTTAGTCTAAAATATCATCAAAATTAGTAAAAAAGATAAAAACCCATCGTTAAACCTGGGTTTGGCCATCGTTAGGCAGTATAGTGGTATTTCTACCCCATCGTTAAGCCAGGGTATCACATAACAAGGTATTACTGTACATGCTTCATAATTGTGGCAAATCTTATCTAGATGTTGAACCTACAGTACATTATTTCACCTATTGTAGACAAACTATCATAGACACTGAATAATACCATACATTTTTCTGAACTTAGCACTTATATCCTGTTTGAGTCAGCACACCACACTATGAAGGATTAGTGCCCCTCTCCATAACTAACTCAAAGACAATGGCCCCCCCTTATGGGATTATGGCATCTGGCTACTGAGATAAACAGAAGAAGCAAACCTTTTATGATGAATACTGCAAAAAGTAGTGTGATGTAAGTACTGGTACATCTATTTTCTTTCTACACCTGCAGAAAAGGCAAAGGTCATTACAAATAAGATATTGAATATGGGGATGATACACCCCAACTGTCCTGTACATTACCTTGCACAGCTTGCACATATTTATTCCATATGCTACATCCACTACAATATGAATGTTCTGGAGTATCTGCATCACAGTATTATGACCAAACTGAATAATTTTTACACAGCAGAAGCCCACAGTTGGACATCACACAAGCAAACTTCCATACTCATAAAACATCATTAATGGTATACACCAAACACAGACAGTTTGTATTGTCACATTCTAAGTAGCTTTGGAAATTTTGTAACATTTCTTCCTTGAAAACTTATTTTGCACATTACATGTTATCCTTATGCATGTTACTGATGCAAATTATGTTTATATTAAAGCTATATATATATTATAAATAACATACTAGTGAATGCTATGGTGTAATGAAAAAATAAGCTGCTCAGGAAGGGATGCCACAAAGCCTACTATGCCACCTCGAATCCAGTCCATTAATTAATCTAAGCACACACACCACCCTCACTCAGTGGAGTCACGCAGGACTGACAGAAGGACGGAGAGAAGTGAAGACCCTGGATCAGTCAGAAAGCATGAAGATATAGCCATGGGGTTGTGAGACAGAGAGAGGATCTTCTGTGCTTGGTGTGTTCCTCCCACACTCCCCTTGGTGGTTAACCCAGTCACGCCGTTGACAGAAATCACTACAGTAGGCTTTGTTCTGGCACCCCGAGCACTCCAGATCACTCTCACGGTTGCAGTTGACACACTAGGGTACGCAAAAACAATGCCATATTAGAGAGAAGAATTATACCCACATTATTTTAAAATTTCTGGCATCTCAAAACAATCCTCAACTTCACCTCTTTTTCTAACCTAAGGATAGGTTGAGGCAAGGTCCATAAACCAAGGAAGGAGAAGTATGAGAATGTGCCATAAGTCACATATAAAACATTCAAAACAGGTTGGTGAGAGGTGTTAAAGGTATACGGAGCAAACAGTGTGTACAACAACACATATTACTGATATGTGACATGGTGGTGAAGAAGTGGACCTATGTACCTGGGAGGAAAATACAGGTATGGAAGTTGAAAAACCATGCAGTATGGGATGCCTTCTATTACAAAATGAGTAGTGTGGTGGCTGAAGAGGGAGCTGTTGACAGAAGTACTAATGAACAGAAGAGCTCTCAAGAACAATCTCCTGAGAGTTACTGATTCAAGGTGTGGATGGACAAGCGGCCCTCCAAGACATAAGGCAACATGGCAGTGGGATGACGGTGAAAAAGCCACAGTTATAGACAAGAGAAGGCTTTTTTGGAAATGGAGAAGGAGTAGTAACAGAGAGGAATATTGTACTTGGCTGCCAAATGTAGGGCTAGAACTGAGGTATACAGATGAAAATCCAAGTCTCAACTCTTTTACTGGATAATCTAAACAGGGTTGAAAGGAAGAATATGGTCTTTATGGTGACAAATCAGATGGAGAGGGAAAACGGGAATATCAAAGGTGAGCAGTGTGTGAAGAATGATGAAGGAACGACAGTGGTGGACAGAGGATATAAAAGACACCTGGAGAGAGCATTATAACCAGTTGCTGAATGAGGAGTTTGACTTGAACTGGGAAGGTTTGCAGTCAGTGGATTCAGTTTTTGATTGGTGTTGCTGCTGTGAGGAAAGAAAGATGCAGGATGGAGTTAGGGAAGACAGCAAGTGTCTCTGGGTTGACTGTTGAAATGCTAAAGGCCTTAGAAGATATAGCAATGGATTTAATTCCTGATACCTGGTATGATACATACGATTAGGTATGAGTGTGCTGTCTCTGATAACTGGCTGACGTGTGATTTGTTGGCTAGTTTCCATGTCCTGTTAATTATCTCATTTACCATGACCTGTGCCTGAAACATAACTTTTAGTGGCCATGCTCCTCCCTCCTCATATCTTCCCAGCCTAAACCCCACTTCGATCTCTTCTTGAGCTTTGTTGTCACTCTCCCTAACTATTGATACTATCTCTTTAGCCTTTCTCAGTTCTTCTCTCTCACTTTGTGATCTTACTGCCATAGGATTTTTTTTCAATCCTGAAATTATTACACATTTTTTTTTATCTGCTACATCCCTGACTAGAGATTCTCTACTTTTTAGTACCTTAACCACTTCCTTCTCCACCTTTTCCTGGTTTTCCTTTCTATGCAGTTCTAAAATCTCCTTTAGATTTATTTTTTCTTCCTCCTGAATTTTCTTCCATCCCTTGTGCTCTTCCTTAATTTCCCTGATGTGTTCATCGTCCTTCTTTGTTTTTTATTCATACTCATCGTTTACTTTTCATCCTATCCCTTTCCTCTTCCAGGCTCTTATTTTCCCTCCTGAGCTGTTTTATTTCATTTGTGGCTGATTCACTGCTCACTTTTAACTCTGTTACTTCTTTCTCTTGTTCCGTGCAGCATGAACAGACACTCAGTAACTTAGTTTTCAGCACCTCAATTTCCCCTTCCTGTTCTGAGTCCGTTCCTGTAACTCTCTAATTACTGCCCATACCTGTTGTAAAGAAAGCATATAATGAGTGGATGAGGAACAGGGGCGACGAAGAAGCTGAGAGACGGACGAGAGAGTTATATGTAGTGAGGAGGAGAGAGGTGAAAAGATTAGTAAGAGAGAGTAAGAAGAGAGTGGATGAGGAGTTTGGAAGGAATTTGAATGCAAAGTGGAGCAAATGTAAGAAAATGTTCTGGAAGGAGGTAAAGAGAGCTAGACAGGGTGCCAACGAAGTCAGTGGGGGTGTGAAAGATAAAAATGGTAGATTACTAGTGGAGAAGGGAGAAAAAGTAAACAGATGGAGAGAACACTTTAATGAACTGTTGAACATAGAGAATGAAAGTAATGCAAGTATAAGTGGCTGGGGAATGGCAGGGAGAAGGAGGGTTGTGAGAAGAGAGGAAGAAATCACCAGGATGGAAGTGGTGGAAGCAATGAAGAAAGTTAAAATGGGGAAAGCCCCAGGAATTGATGGAGTGTGTGGTGAAATGCTGAAGCATGGGGGAGAGATAGTAATAGAATGGATGTGGAAGGTGTGCAGATTGGCTTGGGAGGAGGGTAGAGTCCCGGAGGATTGGAAGTCAGGTATAATTATTCCTCTGTACAAAGGAAAAGGGGAAAAAGCAGTGTGTGGTAATCATAGGGGCATTTGCCTTCTCAGTGTAATAGGAAAAATATATGGTAGGATACTTANCTGCTGGTTTAGCTAATTGTTGTCTCAGGAGATCCATCCAACACGTCCGTCCTGCCTGACTGCTCAAACTCGTGTGTAGGTGGGGTGGGGGGGGAGGGGGTTTCCTTGTTAGGTGAAGCCAGGATACAGAGGACCTAAATAATGTGTAGCCTAAATAACGTGTAGCCTAAATAATGTGTAGCCTAAATGATCGAGAACAGACAGTTCTCTTATGCATACGCTTTCTCTTTCTGCTTTCATATCCAGTCTTATCATATCTTTTATGTGGCTGGTCACTCTCATCTTAAATGTCAGGACCAACTTGCCTAGCCCTGGGCTCCTACGCTCCTCATAGGGCAATGTAGGATTGGATGATGGATGGATGGATCGCAAGGACGGAGTGAAGAGTACATGCATACCCTGCAATACGATCAACTGCTTTCGATACCATGCCATAGCGATGTAAAAAGAATTAACACCCTTCCCAGACTATCGATGGCCAGTCCCCGATTATCCAATGGTTTTGTTTCGATGGTTTCAATTTTAACCAATTCTGATTATATTTTATACTTAAATTTTGTGTTTAGGTTGATTTATAAAGTGCATTTAACTTAGATTAATGTATTTTAGTCATAGGTAGGATGAACACTGTCATTTTGGGTACAGTTTACTAAGTTTGATTTTTTTCCAGAATTATTTTTGATGATTTTCAGATAGTGTTTTTGGGAGTTATAAACTGCTTTAAGGGCTTAGTTTAAACTGTTTGTTTTAAAGCTATTTGGGGGTTCAGGTAAACTAGAAACCTGTTTTTGGACTCATTTGAGTGAGTTTTGGACTTGGTTTGGGGGGATCCCAAGGCTCTCCAACACATCCCTATACTTTCTATGTCATAACATCCCTGATTAACGAAACCCCGGCTCAACGACGGGTTGTCCCAAATGCATCCCATCGTTATAAAGAGGACGGCCTGTATATGAGAGGGGAGTGTGAGTTGGAGGGAAGGCAGTGAAATGGAAGAGGATAGGGCTACATGGAGGCAAGATCCCTTACAGGAGTAAAGTGTCTGTTAAGAGACAGATAAATAAATAAACAGATTGATAACTATGATGATGAAACAAGATTGTGTTCTGAAAGATGTGTGAGAGACATTTTATCAAGTCCTTTCACTTATAAAAGAAAATAAAAAGCACAGATTTAACATTAACTGAGAGAGAGAGAGAGAGAGTGGCAATGTGAATTTTTTCTTATCCAACATAGGTCCCTAACTCCTTTTATGGCCAAGTTTGGTCAAACTGGAGAATTAATTTGACTAATAATCAAGGAGACTCACCCTTATCTCATAACCAAGGCTCGAAGAATTTCATGCAATTACAACCCAGCACAATATGTCCTCATTATCCTGTGAGCTACCTCTTTATTTTTTAAAATTCTTATATGCTATTAAGTCCTTAATAAATCAAAGTTCCATTGCTGTTTTATAAAGTTGATTAGCTAATTTCTCTGAGTTTACAGCATCAACTATATGGGATGTTGTAACAATCTGGGAAACATTTCATGTGGACTGACCCAGTTACCATCCATCCATCCATCATCCAATCCTATGTAGCCCCATGAGGAGCGTAGAAGCCCAGGGTTAAGCAAGTTGGTCCTGACACTTAAGATGAGAGTGATCAGCCTCACTCATCCCTGAGTGGCATTACGTAGACAATAAACCCCAACCATCCCTTGGATATAAACCTTCACCGGCTCAATCTGACTGGAGTGCCGTAATTACCCAATAAACCACCAGGCACCAAAATTTGGTTATATGGTTACCACCCAGCGCAGTAAATGGTTTCCTGGTGTACAGGAATCCATTTGGCTTGTCACTCAGTGTAGAGTCACCCACAGGCAGAAGGAAGAGGAAAGAATGAAGGAAAGAAAGACAGAAGGGGATGGAAGGAAAGAAGGATGAAGGAGAGGAAAGGGCAGACACCCAAGAGCGGCACTATATCGAGTGACTGGATGGCAGGCGCCCCCACCTACCTGACATCAGGTAAAAACCAACCAACTCCCACCTTTTTGCGGACACCATTGATGGCTGGTATGGGGCTCAGGGAGGGCACATTGGAGATAAGGGAGTCCAGCATGATCGGCTGGAGGGTGGGACTGCCTTCGTCATCATGCACCTGTACCAGGAATTCTTCCGAAGACCTAACAAGGGACCACCCTGGTTGAGCTCTAAATTCATGTAAGTTCTTAACTTATTGTAAATTCTTCAAATATTATTCAAAAAGGTAGTCTCTTTCAAAACAGATCTCAAGGCAAGGCCACCATAAAGTCAAAGCTTAATGTCAATCACATAGGCAGTATGTAGTAAATAATTTTGGCATCCTCAACTTGAGAAACTAATATATATATGATCTCTCTACAGACACCATTTACACTGTTAACAATATTTAGCCACACAACAAAACCTGTTCAAAAGAAACTGCTTTCAAGAAAATAAGCTTTATGAGGCAAGTGAGCTATGAGTGCTATGCTAAACATAACTCATGTATATACACTCAAAACCTACTTGGCCATGGAGGAAAGATGAGCTTCAAGTTTAGCCTGATTTACAGCTTCTTCTTTTTCCCGAAGAAGCTTCTGCTGAGCTGAGAGTCCCTCCTGCTGTGTGCGCTCTCTCAAGGCCCCCAGCAGAACACGTGCCTCACTCACACTGCGCTCCAAACCCAGTAGGACCTGGGGTTAGCAGTGAGAAGTGGGATTGTCAGCAGAAATAAGGGTGGATAGTGAGGAGTGGGATGGTCAGCAGAAGTGAGGGCAGAGTGTACGGAGTGGGATGGTCAGTAGAAGTAAGGGTAGCTAATGAAAAGTGAGATGGTCAGCAGAAGTGAGGATGGATACTGAAAGGTGGGATGGTCGGTAGAAGTGAGGCTGGACAGTGGAAAGTGGGAAGGTCAATAAAAGTAAGGACAGATAGTGAAAAGTGGGATGGTCAGTAGAAGTGTGGGTGGACAGTGAGGAGTTGGATGGGCAGCAGAAGTGAGGGCAGACAATGAGAAGTGGGATGGTCAGTAGTGACGGTGGATGGTGATAAGTGGGATGATCCGCAGAAGTGAGGGTGGACAATGAAAAGTGGGATGGTCAGTGGATAAAGGCACAACCAACAATCAGGAGGCAAGAGGATGGACAGGACTGTAATGGGATGGTGACTTCATGATAAGTATCTACATACAGTTATTCCTCATTACAGGTCCCCCTTTCTGAAGTCCATCTTTGCTAAAAAGTCCATGGTGTATTACAGAAAATCCTCGATTAAGGTTCCAGCGTTACATATTAAGGTGATTTGCTATTTCTTCTAACTTACTTTACTAACTGTGTCTCATGGTAGGTGGTTGTGACCATCGTCCACTCACCTGATGTAGCACTTCCTACTTCTTCCTTCATCTTTAGCATTCTTTTGCTGTGTCTGGCCACCTCTATTCCTATTTCTCCCATCCTTCCTGTCACTTTTTATACTCTTCTTTCCACTTCAGGTGGATCTACACTGAGTAAAAAGCCTAATGGTTTCCCATAACCCAGAAAACCATTTGCAATGCAGGGTGGTAACCTAATAACCATGTAAGGGGATGATGTGGAGTTATGGTGCCCCTGTTATCTGGATGCAGAGTTATGGTGCCCATGTTATCTGGGTGGAGAGATGCAAATGTAACGTCCATTTGGGAAGCAAACTTTTTCCTGAGCCTCGCAGTGGTGAGGTGCTGTCTACCACAAGGGGACATCGGTTCAACGAATGGAATGGCCCTGTAGGGGCAGTTGCTTGCCTATAGTTGATCTGTCTGCTCTGCCAAACAGACCAGGATTACTCAACAAAAACAACAACTGTGTTTAAAATCTGATATTTTGGAACACATCCCTGCCACATAATAAGGACTCACAGTAGATGAAGTAAATCTAAAAAAACACAATACACTACATTTTTAAAACTGACACTACCACATGATGCTACAATGTACAGTATTAGCTACTGTACTTGCAAAATGTAACTTCTTGTAAAAACTTGTTAAAGATACAGCAGCTTGAATTTTGCTGCTTATCAATATCATCATCATCATCCCAATACTAATTTCCACCTCCCTTGCTATTTCAGGATGGTCGATTGCATGAGAAGGACAACTAAAAGCCTGCAGTTCACTGGGTTCACATTTAGATGAACCTGGAGTCACAATAACAACAACAATATGAGGATTGCAGATGGCTTCTATTAGAATATCAGCACTGGTAAATTACAGAGTAAATTCATATTTCTTACAAGTATACTTACACTTATAAGTACTGTATTACATTTTTCAGTATTTGTTGGGTTCAGGGAACCTGATCCTCACAAATTCTGAGGGTATACAGTTCAATCATACCTTCTGTCATTTTACATGTAGCACACTGTACTGCAGGAAAGAGAGGTTGTTAGTTCACTGACAACAGTGATATAGAAGACGGGAGTGAGTATGGAAGTAAAAAAGTTGCTGCATGACACTACAGTACTAAGATCCCATCTCAGACATGTGGAAGTGAAGCTTGGACCCTACTGCAAGGAAACTTGTCAAGAGTTGAGAGCAACAGAAATGAGTCAAGTGAGAGGAACATATGGAGTTACAAGGAAAGACAGCCAGACAAATGGGGAAGTAGAAGAGCAGTATGATCTCGATGTGGACATGACTTACTGTGTTAAGAGAAATTCTCTAAGATGGTTTGGCCACGTGTTGATGAAAAAGAATGAGAGGCTGACTAGAAGAGTGGATGTGAGTGCCTTGGAGGAGGAGACTGCATATATGATGGAAGGATGGGGTGGAGAGACAAATGAGAGAGAGATGTGTAAGCCAGAGGTAGGGCATCATAATGGCAGATGACTGGGTGAAATGGAGGCAATAGCTATGATTCTGACCACTCCTTCCAGAATCAATGTACCTGACTATAAACTGGGATAGAGAAATATTGTATACCTCATTCATGTGCTCCCAGGCTTTATCTAGCGGCAGAGTCGCTGGGTCAACAATAGTGGGTGGTGCAGTGACTGGTGTTGTCACAGTAGAGGGTGGCTGTGGGGAGGTTGGGGCAGGTGGCTGCTGCTCTCCCAACACAATTTGAGGAACCACTGTCAGCTCACCCAGGCCTGACACAGGCAGCGTTACTGTGGGAAGTGCTGTCATCAGTTAAGGTCTATTTCATATAAAGTCTTCATCAGGCCATAGGTCAAAAATATGTTCAGAATATCACAACTTTTTCTATAACTGGTACTGAAAATTGGAGGAACTAGAAACTTTTATTGATGGCAATGCAAATTTACAGGCAAGTTTTAAGGAATTTGCTATGGACTTAATGGCATAAAAAGAACATCAAAAAGGTGACTTAAAACAAGGACTTTCTGTACTGTAACTTCTCTCTCATGTTTAGGTTTTCAGTTCAATACTGGTGACCACCTATCTTTAACCACTTGAATTCAAGGATCTCTCTCCTAAGCGAAACAAAACTACAGTAAAATACCTGAAATTAGTCCAATACACAGATAGGTCAAAAGAATAGTGTCCTTAAGGGTTAATGCATATTTAATACTCCATGAACTAGAATGTTCCTAAACAATTCACTATTCCACAAAATTTCTTATCCTATTTGGGTCAAAGCCTTGGGGACTGTATATGACAGATAATAAATTAGACTTATGAACTTACCTGTAGTGGTGGGGGTGGCTGATCCTGGAGCAGTATGGTTATGTGTAACATCATGCTTCAGGGCTTTGTCTGTGTCAAGGAAGAAGTGGTCCTTCTTCTTGCGCTTGTATGGCCGATGCAAGCGAACTGAACCCGCCTGAAAAGGTAGTGCAATGGGTGAGAGTTAAATGAGACATATTTTATCCACCTTATTTGCAATGTTAATGGCACCCTCGATGAATGGTACTTCCTGTTTCATAACTTTGTTTATGCCTTACAAAAATCCAAAAGCTGAAAGTCTGTTCCAAAGAAAGTCAAACAAAAGGGCCCAATAGTGACAAGTCAAATATGAGACACCTAGGCAGAGTACAGTACATTTAAAGGCTGGAGATCATGAGCAGCCTGAAAGACAGAAACACAAAGAGAAAAAGACATCCCTATTTAACCATTTATGGACATGTGAAAATGACAACTATGGCTAACTCTTCCATTACAGACCTGGAGAGAGGAGCAATGAAAGCAAGTGGATGCATGGGAACAGTACACCTACAGAAATGGGAACAGTATGCAAGGAAAGCTCAAGAGAACAGTGTCCATTGTACCTGTGTAGGAGCAAATGTAAACAACGATGCAAGCATGCCACAAAGAGAGTGACTGATGAAAGTCAGTGAGAGAAGGGAACTGATGAGATGAAAAGTCTTCAAATCCATCCTATTCACGGAAGATGAAAGTTGTATGTTGTAAGTCCCCAATGACAAGAGCTGTGCTTGACACAAGGGTATACAAGGCTCATTTACAAGGTCGACCACTGAATAAGGTTAGAGGAAGCAATGAGTCAGTTCAATATACCTGATTTTTAAAAGTATAATTTAACAAAAGAAGTATATGTACTTGTATTGTGATCTTTAAAAGACTGATCACAGGAGAAAGAGACATAAAGGATGGTGTGAGATGAAGAACTGAAATGCATGCTGTAAAGGCAAGGAAGTAGTGTGGAAGACTGAGGCATTATCTGCAGCAATGTTTCTCTTGCCAATGTCAGATATACCAGGCAAAACAAAAGCTTGACACGCTCTAATCTCACTGTGAGAGAACTATGGAGAATGTTGTGATGAATGATTCAAGAAGCAGGCAAAATCACCATTAGAACTCTGGGCAGAGTTGTAAAAACTTTCAGAAGCGTTCACCGAGCCACTTAATGCTTAGGCGGACATAAGGGGTGCTGTGGTTAAACCAGTGTCACATGCTAGTATGCTTGCACCCAGTCAGCTCAGGTGGGCCGATTACACTTAGTTCACAGACTACACACACATCCAAAGCCACTCCAACACAATACTCACACTTACATGCACTTCTCACTCTACACACAATCTCTGCAGAGCACCACATGTTGGTGGAGTGGAGACACAAACATAGAAGAATGAACAGCATTGCAAACACAGCTTGGTAAAAAAACAGATCTGTATCAGAATTGATAATCATGGTAGTGAATATTTTGATATGCATGTGACAGGTAGTCTGGTGGGTTCAAATGGCACATAAGGGTTGGAGTTTCTTTCTCACAAAATGGCACTCAAGGGCAAGCAACTAGTCACCCTTGCCTTAAATGTTCAGAATGAGTAGCCAAGCTCTGGGCTTATACTCTCCTGAGGAGGAGGAGGAGGAGAAAAAGGAGGACAAGGAGGTGGAAGAAGAGGTAGACTCTAATGGTGTAACCAATTACAAGTGTGCTACATGCAAAGAAGATTGTGTAGTACAGCCTATACTGGGGAAGACTACCATGAAGGATGTGGCTCTGGAATGTGCAAATGAATTCTTCTACTTTATGGCATGGTTTATTGAGGTCCTGGGATGGAGGAGACTGTGTGCCAACCTGCTACAGTTTGAATCCAAGAGCTGGCTGGAGATTTTACTTTCTGTAATTTAAATGTTGGTTGGGATGCAGATTGGTTTCCAATCAAAACTGGCGGGAAAGACCTTAAGGAACTGCTGTCCTTACTGAGAATGAAGGGACTCTAGTTGCAGCTACACTTCCTGTGAGAAGTCCAATACTCTATGGTAGTGAGGCATGGAAAGTTAAAGTGACACTGTGCTTAGATAAGAGTAGATACAGATGCCAAATGATACACCAAGATACAGATCATGTGCGGAATAAAGATGTTTAGGTACCTAGTGTATCAGAAAAATTATTTGTTCAAACAGACTAAGAAAGGTTGGACATGTGGAGAGAGTTAGTATCTTGGCAGAAAGTTCCTTAAATCTGGGTATGGAAAAGAGAGTTCCTGTGGGCAGACTTAGAAATATGAAGAATTAAGTACAGTAGTTAGACTGGGATACTGTGAGAGATTGTGCAACACGGAGAGTGGCCATCAAGTGAACAAGGCTGAGCTATGCAGACATGGAATACTGTGTGTCAAATGTATATGTATGCAATAGTGTAGCAGCAGTACCACAATCGGCATGATAAATGTAACAGGCCAGGTACAGTCCTTATTTCAATTTGTGTCACAGTTCTTTCATCACTAAGCTGCTCGTGAATTACTATAACACATTTTCTTGACTTAGTTACTTATGATTAGTGGCATGTGGGGGGGGTGCCCATCTTCCACCTAAGTGATGCAGTCCCACCTCTTTCTCTCTCTCTCTGAGTGACTTTACACTGAGTGACAAGCCACAGGTTTCCTGTAACCCATGAACACATTTACTAAGCTGGGTGGTAACCATATAACAAATGATGCCTGATGATCCAGTGGGTTAAGGCACTCCAACTGGATGGAACCTGTAAGGGTTTCCATCTGAGGGATGGTTGGGCTTTCTTGCTCACATAATGCCATTCAGGGGCCAGTGGAGCTGATCACCCTTGCCTTAAATATTGGAACTGTGTAGCCTACTTCCGGGTTCCTACACTCCTGGTTTTATGAGGTAAATTAGAATTGGATGATGGGTGATGAAAGAACAAGTTACTTTGTAAGTTGTGTTAAAATCAGAATTAAAAAAAAAATACTTTTAACTCCTCAGTCATGCACCAAAAGCACATCTTGCTCAAAAGTCTTTCAGTTAATGCACCATTGGCATTATGCCTGCACACATCCTAGACTTAAAGTGAGGGCTGACTAATGCTCTTCTTACCGCAGCATCATCATCAAGACAGGCACCACAGGAACATGACATGGCATGGACTTGAAGATATCCCTCCTCTATCAGTGTTAATAAGCTCTGCTCCTGGAACCTGAAGATGAGGATATATATGAGAAGGATGAGACAGGCAAGCACAATTAAATACATTTAAAACAGAAAGTACTGTTTTACGATACTATGGTACAGTAATAGGAAGAGTACAAGTAAAAAAAATCAGTAACTATAATGAACCACAGACAATTTCAGTCTCAGCTTAATGTAATGGCCAAAGTATCAAACTGCATATGTCATCCCAATTCATTTTTAGACATCTGAAAAAGCCACACTTCTCTTCATGTTCCTCACCTAATGCTCCTCTTCCAGTCCTTGCTGGCAGAGCGTCCACAGTGAGCCTCAAACTCTGTGGGAGTAAACCACTGCTTCCCCACTTGGATACACTTGCCACGTGACCCAGAACCAAATTTTGCCTTCACTAACTCTGCTGTTATTTTCTGTGATGGGAAAAATACTAGGTTTATTACTTGATTTTAGTAGATATCCCTTTTTTTGCTTTATCTTCCCTTGTTTCCTGGACTACCTCACCCAATCTTTAAATGGGAAAAGGGGGTCGAGATGATGATGAATGTTTCTAAATCTCAAATAATAAGACATGACCATAGCATAGCAAACTTCTTTTCATGAGGAGTATCACATATTTTATAAATAGTCTGACAACAACAGCAGGAGCAACAACAACAACAAATAATAATAATAATAATAACAAAATAAAGTCCTAATGCAACCTTCTAGTTATGAGGCCTGAAAAGTTAGAGGGGTGAATCGACTGAACTGCCTTTCCAATCTTGAGTGTCTCACAAATCTACAATAATAGTGCCCAACATTACATAGTATGTTAGGTGAAATGTAACAAAACACTGATCAAGAGCCTCAGGTCCCATATTATATGTAGTCGTTGTATCCCCAGGTTCATCTGAAACATGAACCCCAGGCTGTAGTTACTCTCCTCCAGCAATCCACCATCCTCCATTCAGGGTGCAGGAAGGAAGACTAACTACAGTACAGGTATATGCAACTGTCACTGCAACATGGATATTGCTGTTCAGTCTCACTGGATACCACTGCCACCTAGGCCTCTGAATCTGGACTCGTGGCTGGTATCAATATACTCTAAGTGCCCTGGTGTGTTTTATGCTGAGGAAACTTCCTACACTCTCAGAGCTCCCAGAGACAGGGTTGCCAGCACCCCTCTTCCCTCACAAACTAGATACACCTTTCTGGTTTGCACCTGGATGGCTCTATGCTGACCAAGCACTATCATATGGAATACCTGTACCTCTGTTTTTCTTGTCTCTGTTGGCAGGTTGTTACATAGTGTACAAGAAGCACATGCTAGAAATCAATGAGAAGACATTTCTGTCTCTTCATGGATTTCATCCTCAACAGGCTCTCTTACATGTCCTCTGTGTATGGACCTCACTTCCTTTCACCACAAGAAATTGTATGTTATCCATGCTATGGCTTTTTGCATTACCCCTGGGACCTTTAGGTCACCCATGGTTCCATCCTTCCATACTGAGTCTTAAGAATTACCCCTTTCCATGCATTGTGCTGAAATAGTCTGAGAGTTATTGCACTACCTTTTCCATTACCCTCTCTGTCACCTATTTCCTGTTCTTTATTTCTGCACTCTGCTAGACTGCATGTCCTCGAGCTGGCCTCAGGCTAGAAAACCCCTTCTCTTCTCCAGCCTGCAAACTTATGACATACTCCCTGCCCTGCCTTCCCATCCCTTCCCAATAACCTGCTTCCTCTATCCCCCTGTAGTCTGACCTGTCCCCCATATTTTCCTCTGATCTCCCTACCACATTTAAGAAGGCTTCTGATGTGGCACTGGCCTGCCAGTTCTTCCATGATATGAATGTTTTCTTCTACAACAGCTTTCTTCAGATCTACCCTGATAGATCCATTCCCTGCTTTCTTCAGATCTACCCTGATAGATCCATTCCCTGCCCAACTCTTGCACTAGTGGTTTATTTTGAGGATTTCTCCAGTTAATCTGGGCCTCATTCAGTCCTCATTTCAGAACTCTTTACCACCCTCCAGGTGGTGGTCTAGTACTCTTATCTGTATCGTATCACATTGTTTATAAAGGCTCCAGCATTCTTCCACGTGTCGGTCTTGGTCACCTAATGACAGCTGTCCATGCTGCTCAGTCCCTGGCAGCCTCCTCTTCAGTCCCTTATCCCTGACGTCACAATCTATGACCTCATTCCAAGTCTTTTTTGGACTGCCTCTTGCAACCCTTCCCCCCAACATTCACACTTCTCACTTCCCACACCCAATTGTCATCTTCCATCCTCTCCACATCCCCAAATCAATTCAATCTGCCCCTCCTCATCACAGTACCAATACACTCCAGTCCCATCCTTCCTCTCAAGTCTTCAACTGTATACCTAACCCCCCCAGGCCTCACATTCAAGGACACACTATACATCCCTCTAATCACTGTCATTTCTGAATGTTCTCTTACTTTGGGTTGGTTTGTGTATTCCATTCTCACCTCCTTTACTCAGACTCCACAACCTGGACTAAATGCCTATAATGTGTTCCTCCCATGTAGGTATTCATGGGAAAGAAACTGTTAACCTAGCAGCAAAAATGTCTCTCTTTTTGATGTTTTGTCAACCTGAATTTTTATCCTTCTTGTCATACCTGTTGGTCACCCTAGGAAACATGTTTCCTGACTAACTGCCACCCATTTGGGCCTCTTCCAACTTTGCACTGATACAGCTGTTCATTCCCAGGCCTGTCATCCTTGGCACCTATGTGTTGATTCCTTGGTGCCAGTGGTGAGATCATACTCAGAATGCAATTGTTCCTTTCCTGCTGCAGTCCCCCAGATTTCACTTCCTCCACCTTGTCCTTCAGGAATGCTTTGTACCCTTGGGATCATAGTCCTTTCCTTACCTCTCCCCTTGGTGTCTGTGTTGTAATCATAGTAACCATCAACCAACAGTGAAGAACATATTATTTTCCATGGAGCTCAAATAAGCTTGTCTGTGTCTGAGCTAGACCATCCTACCTTTGGATAGGACAGGGAATGAAGCTGTCTCTTCAACCAATAAGGAACACCAAGTCCAATGACACTTCAGACCCTATGTTGTTCCTTTACGACAGTGTGATGTCATGAGCTGTATGATGTGGGTGCACTTTTACTTAACATACCTGTCTTCTGGAGTATTTGAGTATTTGTATGCGAGAGTAGGGATCAGCCAAGCTAGATTCATCATGTCTGATCTTTCCATTTGTAAGTCTGCACTGTAAATGGGGAGGAGGAGGAGGAGTTGCTCTGAGTATAAAGTTGAAGCTTAGACTGATAACTGCACAGAGGGTGATGGTATGGATCTCTTATACTGTGTAAGTCTGTTTAGAACATTGTACAAGTTGCTTTAGGAACTTTGCTGGGGTAGTTTTTATTTGTCTGAATGTTGTACTGTTTGTAACGAAAATTCATAATGAATGCCTTATTCTGAACTGCTATGAGGAGTCATGGGAGATGTGCTTGATAAGTTAATGCAGTGACCAAGATTACAGGATTTTCATTTCTGAACAGCCCTTTAGCTTAACAAGCACGAGAGATGAGGTAGAGAGTGTAAGGAAAGGTGGTAGGCCAAAGCTGTGCAAGGAGATATTGTTTAGTCCATTCAGAAATAATACCTACTGTACTAAGTACACGTACAGCTACGGTAGCTATAAAACATTTTTGTTAATTTCACCCTTCATTACATCACACGCGCTTTACATAGCTGGGCTTATACCATCATACTGGTCTGATTTATGATCAATCCTTGTTTTGCCTGACCTTGCATCTTACAGTGAGTACAGGGTCACAGGCTGCTTCTCTCCAGTCAGGTTCCAGACGGTAAGTGGAAGTGGTGGTGGTGGCAGTGGAGGTGGTGGTGGTAGATGTACAGGTGGTGGTAGAGACAGTGATGATCTTGGCAGTGGTAGGAGGAAGAGAAGGTCCATCCTCCTGCTGTAGAGTGAGAATTAAATACTGTTAAAAATTATACAGGTTAGGCCAAATGTTACTTTACCAAAATATTATTTTATTACTGTATTATCATCATCCGGACCTCCTTTCCTACCACTACGACAGGGTCAGGAGTAGCAACGTCCAGCCAAAGTTTGCCCATTTCAATGAGCCACATTTCCATTCCCTCATCATTCAAGCCTACAGATTCTTGGCTCCGCTCCATCAGGTAGGAAAAAAAAAAACATGTTCTGTAGCTTCATACATATACCTATATGATTATTTTAACACAGTTATATTTCAGCTAAATAAAGAGTACACCAATTATATTTCAACAAAATGAAGTGTGCATCAGGGAATTACAAATCCAGTTAAATAAAATGTTCAAAATGATCTCCTTCTTCCCCTAGACAAAATTAGCATTTCTTAAACACAGAGAGGCAAATTCATCTTCTCAACTCGTGACCATTTTCCAAGCTGTCAGATTCTGCTGTTATTCTTTCAATTCTTTAAGACTTCTAGGCTTTTAAACTTTCTGATCATCCCCCAAACTGCAAAGTCACATGGTATCAGGTCAGGTGACCTTGAAGGCCACTCAACACTACAGTAACCCTTCTTCCAACCCGTGTTGAAAGTCTTACCGATAAATTCTTGCACATCGTACCACAGTGAGAAGGTGCACCATCTTCTATCCAAATTAATCTGGAAGCTGAAATATAACTGCGCTTTAGTTGTAATATAACTGTTAATCAAATAATATTATGGTAAAGTAAACAGTGGTAGGGAGTGGCAACCATCATCCACTCACTTGATATAGTGCTGCCTACTTCTTCCTTAGCCTTTATCATTCTTTTTCTGTGCCTGCCCTCCTCTCATCCTATTTCTCTCATCTTTCCTGTCACTTCTTATTGCTTTTCTTTCCTTTACAAGTGGCTTTACATTGAGTGACAAGCCATATGGTTTCCTGTAAGCCAAGAAACCATTTAAAACGCTGGGTAGTAACCATATAACCAAACCATATGTGCTCCCTAACAAGTGGGTTGGTGGAGGGTTAGTGCCCCTCCCTGTAAAATAAATAACTCAGAGTCAAATGGCCACTCCTTATGGGATTACGGCATCTGGCAATAGACAGATAGAACTTTTGGCCCACCTTGAATATATGTTTACTAAGGCCATGCTTGTCACCGACGGAGAAGCAAACCTTCTCATTTTATTATGATGTTCACAATGCCATGAACTGTTCAAACTGAAGAATTATATCAACATTTTAAAATAAACTGTTATGGCCTGACTTGAACCCTCTGATTACTAGCAGAATTGATGTTTGTACAGTATATACGGAACCCCACATTAAAAGGAGAGAGAGAGAGAGAGAGAGGGAAAGAGAGGGATGAAAAGAGTGGCCGGGGAGGAAACAGGGGGGAAAGGGAGAGCGATCTGGGGGGAATGATAATGCTTGCCTGCAATGGTCTGAAAAGACTCAAATTTGGGAGGGGGGGGGGATCGGACTGTGGGAGAAGGGGCGAACGATAACGTGCGATGGCAGCGGGGGATGATAGGACAGAACTGGATACTGTAACTTCTAAGTTCTAAGTGCGTGCTTGACGAACACGGCCCAAATTATTGTAAGTTACATATTTATACCATATTAGCGGCATGAACTTAATCTTGAAAAATACAAGGGGAAATTCCACTGGTTTGGGTTCCCATTCCACTGACAATGTTGAAATTTATTTTTTCAGATACTTCTATATACTTTTTCCTTTGTCGTATTTACATTAAAAATTAAATGGGAAGGTCTCATTCTAATGACAGAGGAACGACAACGATTTGGCCAGTTAGTGGGGTAGAGATTTTACCTTGACGATGATGGATGCCTTGTGACCAAGGGTGAGGTCGTCGGGGGGGTGGATGGTGACCCCATCTGGTGCAGCGATGACGTCAGAAAGCGGGTTAGTGATGACGTCCGGAATGATGACGTCAGGCAGCGGGGTGGAGGAGGTGGCGACCAGCTTGACGAGAGGGACCGAGTGATGCCGAGTCAGCCCGACTCCTGCCAGCCCCGCCACACCCACCACCTCCTCACACGCCGCCTCGCCACCATCGCCTGTACTGTCTTCCATAACCTGCCGACTCGTTGCACTTACCACGCCTCACTAATAAGGCCATCCGCAGGCTATACCGCGGGAAGAAGCTCCAGCAGACGGTTGGAGGCAGACAAAAACATGGCCATAGCAGACTGCCACCCAAATTTAGTTCCAATATGTATTTCGTCAAAAAAATCCTCTCATTGGTCATATTTATATAATCACTGACATTAATTTTAGATTTTGTTATGAGTTAGTATTTTTTAAACTTAGTTCCGTCATAGGTCTTTTAGTATATTGGCGATTCTGTGATTTTCAAAACAATATTTAGTGTTTATACTTTCACCATTTTCTATGATAGCGAGAATGAGGACGGGGAAACTATACTTATACTCTTTGGCCAACGTTAACTCCGAATTTGTTGCTAATACTTGCTATGCATATTATTTCAGTGGCGTTGTGCTATAACTGGCAAGTACAGTATTGACAAAAGGACCTCAGTAGCCTGATGGTAAATTCATTTCGAAGTACTAGCACAGGAGAGCCTGTAGCAATAATCACTCCAGGCTGCATTTTATGACACAGTAAATTAAGCTCATTCAGATCATTCGTATGAAACAGTTTCAGCCTGAAGATTTCTAGCTCAGAACATTTTGTGAGTGAATCAACATTCAGCTTAAGTTACTCCGTAACCTGCCCTCGTCTTGACTAGAATGCAAAAATGTTTGAAATATTTGTTGCTGTAAAAGGTACAGAGTGCTAATACAAAAGAAGGTGGTTAGACTTCTGCACGTATTATTATTATTATTATTATTATTATTATTATTATTTTGAGTTTACATACAAAATGTTTTGGAACTTTCCTGACTTGTCACTAACCCGAATCCAACCTTCAGTGCTAAATGCTCTGTGCTACATGTTAAGCACTTGATTGTTTTAATCACAAATTATTTACAAATTGTAAAGTACTGTTAATATGCACTAAACAATTTTGTGTGCAGTATTGCTAGTACTTATGATACTTCCTCCCTTTTCCGTGTCTCGTCCAATTTTCTGCATATTCACTTTCTGGTGCTCCTTCTTCAGCATTAGTTCCACTGAGCTCAGTAATCAGTTCAGAGCAGACTAACAAACTGAGCACATTAATAAGCTGAGCAGATTAATAAATAATTAATAAAGAGCAGACTAATAAACTGTTTAGGCTGGGTTCGATGGTGTATAGCACTGCATATTGGTGCTTGAAAATGTGCTGGTTATGGAAGTGAAATTGGCAGTGAACGGGTTGAAGAATGAGAAGCCAACAGGTTTAGCTGAAGAGGGTACATGCAGAAATGTGTAGTGTAAGAGAGAGAGAGAGAGGTGCCTATCCAACATCCTGGTGAGAGCATGTCAGTCGTGTAACGGGTGAATTGTGGCGGTAAGACATGATCGTGATGGCCTCAAGTCAATCTGGCACGATGAGGCGTCAGTGGCACCGCGTGAGCCAGTCTGTGCTATCGCTAATAATAACGCCTTCGCTACCATAAGCTACTTTGCATTTTGAATCAGCATAGTCATGAAAATTTTTAAGTTAGAATCTCCAATAGGGTAGGCTGTA
>JAGKTI010009519.1:18012-30782 GCA_018397915.1 Birgus latro | reverse complement strand
ATGACATAAACTGGCCACACTAACTGGTCGGCACATTCCTTCAGGATCCATCCAGCCACACCATCTGGTCCCATTGCTTTTCTCACATCCAAATCCTTCATCAGCTGTAGCACCTCATCCATGTCAACTGTAATTTCAGCCATTCTCGTCAGCCTGGGTTCCATTTCAGGCTCCCTAAATTCATCTTCCAATACATAAACTGACTGTAGCTTGTTGTTCATTATTTCACACAAGTCTTCCTCTCTTTCGTATGTTTCATCTCCATCCCTCAGTCGTATTATACTGTCCTTAACTTTCATTTTGCCATTTACAAACCCATAAAATAGTTTCGGCCCTTTTTTTACAGTTAGATACAATATCTTTTTCGTATTTCCTTTCCTCTTCTCTCCGTATCCTTACATATTCATTTCTAACCTGCTTGTACTCCTCCCAAGCCCTTTCATTATACCTTCTTCTCACTTTATTCCATGCTTTTTTTCTTGCCTCTTGTGCCATCCTACACTTGTTGTTAAACCATTCTTTCTTCCTTTCCATAGCTGCAGAAAATTTTGGGACATACTTAGTAACTCCTGTTTTATATACTTCTATCAAAAACTCATATTTCTCATCAACATTTGTGATCATATTCATTTTACTCCATTCTACATTTTGGAAAAAGTTCCTCAGGGAAGCAAAGTCTGCCTTCCCATAATTGTATCTATTTTCTCTGTGTTTTTCATCTCTTTCTCCTTCCCTCACTCCTACCACGTCCATCTCAATTACCAGATGATCACTTTTACCAAAGGGGCAATGGTAGGTTATGTTCCTCACATCATTTGGGTCCTTTGTGAATAGTAGGTCAAGCCTGGATGGTTCATCAACACCCCTAATTCTTGTGTTTTCTTTGATCAACTGGGTTAACATGTTTTCCATCATCAATTCCATTAATTTATTTCTCCATGATTCTTCATTGTTCCCAGCATCCATACTTTCCCAATCAACTTCTCTACAGTTAAAATCTCCCATTAATATTATTCTATTTCTTCGTTCAATTAACATTTCTAGCCTAATAATGGATTCACTTATTAACTGTTCGTAATCTTCCTTTGTCCATGCCCTAGTTTTGGGGGGCATATAAAAAACTATTACATCCGTTTTTTCTCCATAATCGTCCTCTATTTCAACTCCCAAAAGTTCAGCCTTAGTATTTTCAATTTCTATATTCTTTACTCTTAGGTCATTATGGGTTAACATCACTATTCCTCCCCCAAATTTGCCTTCTCTGTCCTTCCTCCAAATCTTATAATTATTCCAGCCAAATAATTTTATATCAACATCTTGGGGCAATTTAGTCACTACTAGGCAAACAATTTCAGGTTTATTTTCATTTAAGTAGTCTCCAATTTCCCCTTTCTTAGATATTAATCCATCTACGTTACTGTACATGATGCTCAGATTTGCTGGACTGTTGTTATCTTTACTCGTTCTTCTCTTTTTCATATTCATATCCATCCCCTTTGTTTCATTCATGTCTAGTTCTTCACATACCACTTCCTTGCCTTCATATCCATCACTCTCCAAAAAAAAGTTTTACGTTCTTCCTCTGTCCTCCTGTCATTTTTTTCCTTTACTTGGTCCTTCAAAGATTTTAAGACTTCTCTTTCTTCTTCATTCAAGTCTTTTCTTACTGTAATATTTTCCATTCCTGCCTCTTTACTTAGTTTCCAGGTCACCTTAAGTATGTCATTTACAACACTTTCTGAAGACATCTTAACTCTCATTGGTCTTGCTTCTCCTTTCTTATATGGCCCTATCCTCCTTACTTCCTCAATTTCTTTTTCCCACTTGTTTCCTTCGGGATCGATCTTGTCCAATATCTGCCTCACCTGATTTGAGTCTCTCTCGAGTCTCACAGACCTAACTTTTTCTTCTTCCTCCCTGTTTCCAAATATTATCACACATCTGTTCCTTTCTACTGTTTCTCTCACTATTTTCTCTTTTTTCTTCAATATTTTCACTACATTTTCTTCCATTTTTTTCTTGTTCATTTCCCTTTCTTCCTGAATAATTTCCCTTAAACTGACCACTTCTTTCTGTTCTTCTTCCACATGTGCCCACTTTGCCTTTTGCTCTTCTATCACACTACTTACCTTCTCTGTTTGGTTACTGCTTTCTTCTAGTTTTCTCCGTAATTCAATATTTTCTCGTTTTAAATTCTCGATCTCCAGGTTCGCTGTTTCATTGGCCTGTATTAAACTCTGTATAGTATTTTCGTTTTTTTCAGGCATGTCTCTTGATACTAGATCTTCCAGTTTCTTTTCTAGACCACTAATTCTCATAATCAATGTTTTAACCAGATCCATTACATTTGTTTCACTGTCAAATCCTGGGAATTCCGGTTCCCCAGTGTTTACATGGTCGGCCATGTTCAAGGTCGGTTGCAGTACTAAACTGAACAGCTGTTCCCAAAATTCCTATAAAAACATTCATGTATACTTAATGATAATAGTTCTTTACATTTTTTGGTAGACTATAATAACTTGCAATACTTAAAATTATGAATAAGACTGGAGACAGGACAATTCCTGAAAACTACTTAGGGTTTGTTGAGAGGCGGTTTGAGACACGTCTTCTCGCTGTGGCTGCTGATCCGTGTGTTGGGGAGAGCATGTGTGTGTGTGTGTGTGGTGTGTTGGGGAGAGCATGTGTGTGTGTGGTGTGTTGGGGAGAGCACGTGTGTGTGTGTGTGTGGTGTGTCAGGGAGAGCATGTGCGTGTGTGTGTGTGTGGTGTGTCAGGGAGAGCATGTGTGTGTGGTGTGTTGGGGAGAGCATGTGTGTGTGGTGTGTTGGGGAGAGCATGTGTGTGTGTGTGGTGTGGCAGGGAGAGCATGTGTGTGTGTGATGTGTCGGGGAGAGCATGTGTCTGTGTGTGGTGTGTGAAGGAGGGCATATGCATTTACCTATTTGTAGTATACAGGAATTGAGCTAAGCTCGTGTTGTCCTGTCTCCATATCTACATTTATCTAATCTAGTTTTAAATACATGAATGTTTTTCGCCTGCACCACCTCCTTGTCTAAGTCATTACAAATATTTATGCTTCTGTTCGGGAAACTGAACCTTTTAAGATCATCATTTACTTTTTCTCAGCTTGAAGCCATGACCTCTTGTTCTTCTATCATCCAACATAAAAAGATCCTCTCTATCCACCCTTTCCAATTCTCTTACATTTCTAAATATCATGATCAAGTCACCTCTTTCCCTTCTCTTGCGCAGTGTTGGTAACTTCAGTTTTTCCAATCTCTAATCGTAGGTGAGTTCTCTTAAGCATGGTATCATCCTCGTTGCCATTCATTGAACCCTCTCTAGTTTATCAACATGCTTCTTCAAGCGAGGTGACCATACCACAGCCGCATACTCTAGTCTTGGTCTTATCATGGTCATTATTAACTCCCTCAACATTTCCTCATCCATATACTGTAATTATAAGCCACTCTCATGTTAGTCAGTGATCTATAAGATCCTCCAGTGATTTTGTTTATATGCTTTTCTGGAGACAAGTCATCCTGAATAATCTCTCCCAAGTCTTTCTCATCTTTTCTTTTACTAATTATCTCTATATATCTATTGACAGACGCCTCAATCCCGTACGGGGTGGGCACAAACAAATTGCCTCCATATCGCTCTGTCCCCCGCCATTTCACTACCCTGCTCCCAACTCACACCTCCCTCTCTCACGTACCTCTCCACTCCATCTCATCCTCGGCCTCCTCCTCCCTCTCCCCCCCTCCACCTCACTCACATACACTCTTCTCATCAGTCTTTCACTCTCCATCCTCTCCACATGCCCAAACCACCTTAATGTGTTTCTCCTAACACTTCCTATCACATCCACATCCATACCACAATGCTCCTTCACTTCCTCATTTGTCAGTCTGTCTCTCCATGTGACTGCACATGCTCCTCTCAAATAACTCATTTCCACTGCTCTCACTCTTGCCTTCTGTCCTTCCAACAGGGTCCAAGCTTCTATATGTTAGAGTTGGTATCACAATACTGTCATGTAACAACTTTTTCATTTCCATGCTCACTTCCTTGTTTCTTATCGCTGCTTTCAATGAACCAGCAGCCTTCCTTCCCTGCTGCACCCTTTCAAGCACTTCACCCTCCAGACTTCCATCATTACTCATCACACTACCCAAGTACTTAAATGCACTCACATTCTCCATATCCTTCCCATCCAATCTCACTGTGCATTCACTGGTTCACTTCTCTCGAAGACCATCACTTTACTCTTCCCTACCCTTTAGATTCCATTTCTTACACACTCTCCCAAACTCATCTACCAAGCCTTGCAGCTCCCCTTCGTCTTCACTCAACAACACAGTATCATCTGCAAACAACAGTACAGGGAGTTTCCAAACACTGCCCTCTCTCACTAGGGCCACTCCAACATCCACTGCCCGACCTTGTATCTCTTTTATAACCCCATCCATGTACAGATTGAATGACTATGGAGACATGACACATCCTTGTTTCAATCCAACCTTCAAATGGAAAGATTCACTCAGTTTGCCATCCACATGCACTGCAGCCTTAGCACCCTCATACATACTCTTCACTACCTTCAACAACTTCCCATGCACTCCATATATTCTTAATACTTTCCACAATCCTTGTCTATCCACCCTGTCATATGCTTTCTCCAAATCCATGAAGGCTGCATACAACTTCTTTCCCTTCTCCAGAAACTTTTCCACTAAAGATCTAAGAATGAATATCTGGTCTACACAACCTCTTTCCTTCCTAAAACCTCCCTGTTCTTCTTCAACTAATTCCTCTGTTATTTGCCTAACTCTGTCAATAAGTATCCTACCATATACTTTTCCTATTACACTAAGAAGGCAAATGCCCCTATGATTACTTCTTTTTCCCCTTTTCCTTTGTACAGAGGAATAATTATGCCTGACTTCCAATCCTCCGGGACTCTACCTTCCTCCCAGGCCAATCTGCACACCTTCCACATCCATTCTATTACTATCTCTCCCCCATGCTTCAGCATTTCACCACACACTCCATCAATTCCTGGAGCTTTCCCCATTTTAACATTCTTCATTGCTTCCACCACTTCCATCCTACTGATTTCTTCGTCTGTTCTCACAACCCTCCTTCTCCCCGCCATTCCCCAGGCACTTATACTTGCATTACTTTCATTCTCTGTGTTCAAAAATTCATTAAAGTATTCTCTCCATCTGTTCACTTTTTCTCCCTTCTCCACTAGTAATCTACCATTTTTATCATTCACACTCCCACTAACTTCGTTGGCACCCTGTCTAGCTCTCTTTTCCTCTTTCCAGAACATTTTCTTACATTCCTTTCACTTTGCACTCAAATTCCTTCCAAATTCTTCATCCACTCTCTTCTTCCTCTCTCCTACTAATCTTTTCACCTCTCTCCTCCTCTCTACATATAACTATTTCGTCCGTCTCTCAGCTTCTTCGACACCCGTTCCTCATCCACTCATTATATGCTTTCTTCTTTTGTGCCACAGCCTCTCTCACCTCTTCAGTCCACCATGCTGTTCCCTGAATTCCGGTTTGTCTTCTCTTCACCCCACACACCACCTTACATGGTGCACAGATTTCTTCTGTGAATATCTTGCACACACCTTCCACATCCCCCATCTGCTCCAATCTATATTTACCCAATCCCTCCTCCACTTCCCTTTTATATTCAGCCATTATTCCATCCTCTCGTAAGTTTTCTACCCTCCTTGTACGAACTACTTCCTCCTGTCCTTCCCTTCTTCTCTTCCTCCATCTTGTTTGGATTCTGATTCTGGCCACCACCAAGTGGTGGTCAGAAAGTCCACTCCCCCAAGCTCTATATACTCTTGCATCCATTACACATCTTCTCATCCTTTCCAAATATTACCACTCATCTGTTCCTTTCTACAGTTTCTCTCAATATTTTCTCTTTCTTCTTCAATATTTTAACTACATTTTATTCAAATTTTTTCTTGTTCATTTCCCTTTCTTCCTGAATTATTTCCTTTAGGCTACGCACTTCTTTTTGTTCTTCTTCCACGTGCAGCCACTTTGCCTTTTGGTCTTCTAACACACTACTCACCTTTTCCGTTTTGTTACTGCTCTCTTCTAGTTTTCTCCTTAATTCAATATTTTCTCGTTTCAATTTCTCGATGTCTTGGTTCGCTGTCTCATTGGCCTGTATCAAACTCTGTATATAGCCTTCGGTATTTTCTGGCATGTTTCATGATACTAAATCCTCCACTTTCTTTTCTGGTTCACTAATTCTCATAATCAACATTTTGACTAAATCCATAACATTTGTTTCTCTGGCAAATCCTGAAAATTCAGGTCCCTCAATGTTTACATTGTCAGCCATGTCTGAGGTTCGTTACAGTACTAAACATGACAGCTGTTACCAGATTCGTATAAACATTCATGTATACTCACTGACATTTATGGTAGACTATATTAAATTATAATACTTTAAACTTTAGACATTATTGAAGGAGACAGGACAAACATAATTCCTGAAAACTACTTAAGGTTTGGAGAGTTCGTTGAGAAGTGGTTGAGACATGTCCAATTGCTCTAGCTGCACGTGTGTGTGTGTGTGCACAGATGTGGTGTGTTGGGGAAAGCATATGTGGGTGTGGTGTGTCAGGGAGAGCATGTCTGTGTGTAGTGTGTCAGAGAGAGCATGTGTGTGTGTGGTGTGTTGGGGGAGTATGTGTGTGAGTGTGGTGTGTTGGGGGAGCATGTGTGTGAGTGTGGTGTGTTGGGGAGAGCATGTGTGTGTGTGGTGTGTTGGAGGAGTATGTGGTGTGTCGGGGAGAGCAGGTGGAGATTGTCAGACGTGAAAGGATTGATCTTGCTGGTGAGTCTGTTGAGTTTGTCGAGGAGTTTTGTTATTTGGGAGACATGTTATGTGCTGGAGGTGGGGTTGGAGCAGCTCTGTGGCTGGAGTAAACAGTGGTTGGAAGAAGTTCAGGGAGCTGTTGCCTCTCCTGATATTGAGAGGGCTCTCCCTCCATGCAAGGGAGCTGTGTATGCAGCATGCATTAGGAGAGTAATGCTGTATGGTAGTGAGACCTGGGCAGTAAAGGACGAGGATATTTACAGGCTCCGATGTACAGAAATGACAATGATTAGGCGGATGTGCAGTGTGTCCCTGAGTGTGAGGCCTGGGGGGGCTGGGTTTACGATGGAGGATTTGAGAGGAAGGATAGGACTGTGGTGTATTGGTTTTGTGATGAGGAGGGGTAGATTGAGATGGTTTGGGCATTTGGAAGGGATGGAGGATGACAGCTGGGTGTGGAGGGTGAGAGGTCTGAATGTTGAGGGTAGAGCTGAGAGGAAGGACGGGACTGGAGTGTATTGGTGTTGTGATGAGGAGGGGTAGACTGAGATGGTTTGGTCATGTGGAGAGGATGGACGATGACACCTGGGTGTGGAGGGTGAGAGGTGTGAACGTTGAGGGCAGAGTTGTGAGAGGCAGACCAAAAAAGACCTGGGACGAAGTTGTAGAGTGTGACCTCAAGGATAAGGCACTGAATAGCAAGGCTGCCTGAGATCAAGCAGTGTGGAGAGCTGCCATTAAGTGACCAAGACTAACAGATGCAAGTATTTTGGAGCCTTTACAAACTATACAGATAATAAAGGGACTGAATAGGGACACTTCCAGAGATCAAGCACGTTGGAGCCTTTATAAACAATAGGAAACTAACAATATTTTATTATTAAATATTCATGAAAATTTTAATCCATTTTCAAATTACAATATACTTTTTTTTTGCAGATGAGTGTGTGAGAGAGAGAGAGAGAGAAAAAAAAAAAGAGACAGACATGAAGAAGAAAAGAAGGAAAAAGATGAAGAAATAGAAGAGGAGATGATGAGGAGGAAGAACAACAAGAAATAGAAGATGAAGAAAAGGAGGAAACAGAAGAGGACAGATGGAAGAAGAAGAAAAGGAGGAAGAGGAGGGGAGGAGGAAGAAGAGAGAAGAGGAGGAAGAAGAAATGGAAGAAAAGGAGGAAGAGGAGGGGAGGAGGAAGAAGAGAGAAGAGGAGGAAGAAGAAAGTGGAGCACTAGAGAGGTGAGAGAGCAGGAGGAGAAGGAGGATTGTTTGAGAGGGCAGTTGTTGTTGTCATTCTTGTTATTAATATTAAATAGCAAAGATGATGAGGGCTGGTTCTTGTTAAGTCACTGAGGAGAATGTGTTACTATCTCTCATATATCTTTCTCCAATTTAAAAAAAAAAAAAGTGTATATGTGAGATGGAGGGGGAATCCAAGGATGAGATGGAGGGATGGAGTGGATTGGTCTTTGAGAGGGGGGGGTGTAAGTTGGGGGGATGGAGTGAGAGACTAACCAGAAGAGTATGTGAGTAAGATGGAAAGGGGGGAGAGGGAGGGGGAGACCAAGGATAAGATGGAGGGATGGAGTGGAGAGCGAGAGAGAGGGGTGTAACTTGGGGGGATGGAGATTAAGAGACTAACTAGGAGAGTGTATGTGAGTGAACTGTGGGTAGGGCAGTGAAATGGCAGGGGACTGCAACATGGAGGTGATTTGTTTATGGCCACCCCTTGAAATGAATGGATCTTGAATTTGGCTCTCTTTTGTATTGTTTTTACTTTTTCTTGGAAGGAACAGTATGCAGGCCTGTGGCCTTTGGTTCCTTCTTCCTTGCATGAAAAAAAAAAAATTATTATTATCATTATTCTTTTCAGATATGGTGACCACGGCCCTATTAACGAAACAAGACAATAAACGACACGAAGATATGGAGTTTGGTGACATGCAGGTAAATCATCATTGCAAAGGTTAGTAATATTGCATACCCTCCCCTGCCCTGCCCTGACCTACTCTACCCTTCCCTACCCAACCCTACCATACTCTGCCCAACCCAACCCTGCCCTGCCCTGCCCTGCCTTGGCTTGTCCTGCCCTGCCCTTCCCTGCCTTGGCTTGTCCTGCCCTGCCCTGTCCTGTGCTGTAAATCAGCAAGCAAAAGGCAGTTAACATGCGGAACGTACAGGAAAAATTATTCTGTAATTGGCATCATATCAGAACCAGTGGAGTAATGAAGAAAAAATATAAATGTTTGTTTGAGCCAGTGAATCTCAACTCTAACATTTATTTCAGAGCCACAGTAAAAGGTATATAATTTACCTCCTGACGCCAGACTCCCCGCACCCCCCCCCCTCCCCTGCCTGCCTGTCCCCCACCCTACTCTGTCCCTACCTGCCTCCCCCACCCTACTCTGTCCCTGCCTGCCTCTCCCACCCTACTCTGTCCCTGCCTGCCTCTCCCACCCTGCGCTGTCCTTGCCTGCCTCTCCCACCCTACGCTGTCCCTGCCTGGCTCCCCCAACCTCCTCAGTCGTCCCAGGGTGGCCTCCCCCCCCCACCTGTGTCCTAGCCAGCCTCTCCCCATACCCTCAGGCACACCTGAGAGCCCATCACAACACTCTCGGCGAGTTTGGCGTACCTTTAATTTCAAACATGCCTGTGAAATGTGAAAACGTACTCAGATGTGAACCAGCATCAAGGGGTTAAATAATAAACACAACTTAATTATTGCTGCCTTTGAGTTGTTTTATGTCAATCCATCTATAGCCAGATGCCATAATCTGGTGAGGGGTGGCCATTTGAGTTAGTTGTTTTATATCTATCTATCTATCTGTAGCCACAGGCCATAATCTGGCAAGGGGTGGCTGTTTGTCTTTGAGTTAGTTGTTTTATGTTTATCTATCTATCTATAGCCAGACGCCATAATCTGGTAAGGGGTGGTCGTTTGTCTTTGAGTTAGTTGTTTTATGGGGAGGGGCACTAACCCTCCGCCAACCCACTTGTTAACACGTAGGGAACATACATGGGTTGGTTATATGGTTACCACCCAGCATTGTAAACAGTTTCCTGGCTTACAGGAAACCATTAGGTCTGTCACTCAATGTAAAGCTACCAGAAAAGGAAAGAAGAGTAATAAAAAGTGACAGGAAAGATGGGAGAAATAGGAAGTTATTATTACAGTATTATTATTGTTACAGTAAAAGTTTTCCAGATAATGGACCTTATACTTTATACCTAGGCAAGCAATCAGTGACTTTATAACACCACTCACGTCCAACTTCCGAATCAATTTTTGAACGATAATCTGGTAATTCTTTGCCAAACGGGTGTGTCAATTCCACCTATATTATAACAAGCTCATTATCTTACGGTACCAATTTTGGTATATGTGCAGAATTGTGACTACAGGAAGTGACTGAGAGAAGACAAAATACAACTATTTTGGGGGGTATTTAATGATGCAGCCAGGTCGCCCACATCATGTGTTTATCAACAATCTCTCTGACTGCCCCCACTGTTTATCAAACATTGCTCTGACTGGATGCATCCGTGTATCAAACATACTCAAATATGTGCAAAAGAAACACTAATAATGGTGTCAGGGCTACTGAAAAATTAGCAGTGTAACCAAATTTAACCTAAACTAATGAAACTTGGCCTAAGTTAACTGCCAGACACCGTACACTTTTAACCTTAATCTGCAAGGCTTGGTGGATGAGTTTGGGAGTGTGTGTAAGAAACAGAATCTAAACGTGAATGTAGGAAACAGTAAAGTTATGGTCTTTGAGAGAAGTGAAGTCAGTGAATGTATAGTGAGGTTGGATAAGGAGGAAATGGAGAATGTAAGTGCATTTTAGTACTTGGGTAGTTTGATGAGTAAGGATGGAAGTTTAGAGGGTGAAGTGCTTGAAAGGGTGCAACAAGGAAGAAAGGTTGCTGGTTCCTTGGAAGCAGTGATAAGGAACAGGGAAGTGAGCATGGAAGTGAAAAAGCTGCTACATGACAGTATTGTGATACCAACTCTAACATATGGAAGTGAAACTTGAACCTTGTTGGAGGGACAGAAGTCAAGAGTGAGAGCAGTGGAAATAAGTTATCTGTGAGGAGTATGTGGAGTCACATGGAGAGACAGACAGACAAATGAGGAAGTGAAGGAGTGTTGTTGAGTGGATGTGATAAAAAGCATTAGGAGAAATACATTGAGGTGGTTTGGCCATGTGGAGAGGATGGAGAGCGAGAGACTGACGAGGAGAATGTATGTGAGAGGTGGAGGGGGAGGCCAAGGATGAGATGGAGGGATGGAGTGGAGAGGTATATGAGAGAGGGAGGAGTGAGTTGCGGTGAGAGCAGTCAAATGGTGGGCGACAGAGCGTTTTGTCTGCGGCCACCCTTTGCGGGATAAGAGCGTCGTGCTATAGATAGATAAGTAGATAGATAGATAAAAAGGTAGACAGTCAACACTACATGTTTTCATTTAGACATGTACTTAAGGCATGAATAAGGAAAAAGAGAATTTCACAGTTCCTCACACTATTCACAAATCCCACTCCAAAACTGAAACCTCCCACATGCAAGATTTGAATTCACGATTATTATTTTAGTTTTTACACTAGGTCTTCTGAAAACTCCAGCTGTTAGATAGCCTGTTCGATTCTAGATGTTACTGTATATGACGATGATCAGAAAAAGTGCAATAATATATCGGTAACAGCACAGGCTCTACCCTGCCCTGCCCTACCTTTACTATTATTATTATTATTATGTACCTTGAGCAGTGACACACACAGACCTGGGTTCGTATCTATGATGGTTCCTAATGCATTTCAACAAGTCCCTGAATTCCTAAAAAATGAATAATTAAATAGCTTAGTAGTCATATACAATATATATTTTTAAGTCCTCCAAATTTTTCCACTTTTCAAAATTCTGTGTTTCTCGTATCCAGTCACTTTGCAATTCGTTTTTTGTGACTCATCAGTTATTGAATTATTTTGAACCTAGATATCAAAGCTGCCTCTTCTTGACTAGTAACCAAGGAAACTCATTATTGCCTATAATTTGACTAGTAACCAAGGAGGCTCATAGCTGCCTATAATTTTACTAGTAATCAAGGAGATTCATTGCTATGTACTGACAAAAATATACCAGTATAGCCAAATTTTTCTTACTCAGCCTTTGGTTCCTTCTTCTTTAAAAAACAAATATGGTTTCTTTGCTATCTACCTATCAGTATCTATCAGTATATGTTTTGCTTATAAAAAAAATGCTACTTTATCATTCAGTCTGTCTGTCAATCTGTTTATCTATCTTGGGAAAATTCTTATATATGAACCTAGGTCTTGTGAGTCATAAAAAAGAAAAAAACATAATTAAGCACTTTTTTATGACTAGTATTAAATTTAGTGCTAATACTATGGTTCTATATCCCTCCATAGCACTTCTTTGTTACTAGCATTTAATAGACCAATACTAGTTCTATAATACCCTTTCATAGCACTTCTTCATGACTAGCACCATGTTCTGCTGTTAATCTATTGTTACAACTCAGCAATTTTAGGCCAACTTAGAGTACTATATTATTATTATTATTTTTACAGTTTCAAAATTTTCTGGTTTTCATAGTCTTTGACCCATGGATTTCGGATTTGAAAGTTCGTAAAATACTAGTTATGAGAGGAAATATCCAAAGCTGCTCCTTTTACAATAACTTGGCCAAGATATTTTAATTTTTTAGCTTATTTAATGAAGCTGAGTTGCTTTACATCCTTTCTATAGCACTTCTTCATGACTAGCACCACTATTAATCTCTCTCTCACACACACACACACCAGAGCTCTCAATGGCTCTACATTCTCTCTCTCTCTCTCTCTCTCACACACACACACACACACACACACACACACCCTAAAGCTCTC
>JAGKTI010009519.1:0-14175 GCA_018397915.1 Birgus latro | reverse complement strand
ATCCGTGCTAAATGTTCCCAACTCTCCAACTCGAACTCTTCTCGCTCCTTCTGGCACCTTGCCAAAAACCTTTCTAACAACTTTACCTCATCATCCTTCCCTCCTCTTTTCTACTCTGATGGCTCTGTAGCTATTTCTTCTACTGATAAAGCAGATCTCTTTGCTCAGACTTTCTCCTCCAATTCCACCTTAGACGATTCCGGTGCTATTCCTCCATCACTTCCCCCCTCTGACTTCCTATTGTCTGACATTAAAATTTCTTCAGCTGATGTGTTCTCTGCCATTACTGGCCTCAATACTAAAAAGGCATACGGTCCTGATGGAGTCCCTCCTGTTGTCCTCAAAAACTGTGCTTCTGTGCTTACACCCTGCCTAGGTAAACTCTTTCGCCTTTGTCTCTCAACTTGTACCTTTCCTTCTTGCTGGAAGTTTGCTCTCATTCAGCCAGTCCCAAAGAAGGGTGACCATTCCCAACCCTCTAACTATCGTCCAATTGCTTTAACATCCTGCGTATCAAAAGTTTTCGAGTCAATTCTTAACAGAAAAATTTTAAAGCACCTTTCCTGTCACAGCCTTCTTTCTGATCGTCAGTATGGGTTCCGTCAGGGACGCTCCACTGGCGATCTTCTCACCTGCCTTTCAGACTCTTGGTCATCCTCCCTTCGGGACTTTGGCGAAAGCTTTGTCATTGCACTTGACATCTCAAAGGCTTTCGATCGAGTCTGGCATAAATCTTTAATTTCCAAACTGCCCTCCTACGGTTTCTATCCTTCTATCAGTGCCTTCATCTCTAGCTTCCTTTCTGGTCGTTCTATAGCTGCTGTTGTAGACGGCCATCGTTCCTCTCCTAGACCTATCAACAGTGGTGTTCCTCAGGGTTCTGTCCTATCACCTACTCTCTTCCTTTTATTCATCAATGACCTTCTAAGCTGTACATCTAACCCTATCCACTCATATGCTGATGATTCCACCCTTCACCTTTCCATTCGGTTCCCGCAACGTCCATCTCAGCAGTTGCTTCAACAAAAGAGGGATGAGGCTATGGCACACCTAATGTCTGATTTGGCTCGTATCTCTGACTGGGGTAAAAATAATCTTGTTATTTTCAATGCATCAAAAACTCAGTTTTTACACTTATCAACCCGACAAAATCTTCCTCAGGATTACCCACTAATGTTTAATAATGAACAGTTATGTCCTGCATCATCCTTGAACATGCTTGGGGTTTCATTCTCTCAGGATTTGTCTTGGAAAGAACATATTACATCTCTTGTGAAATCTGCTTCCAAGAGATTAGGTGTGCTAAGCCGATTCCGTACTTTCTTTACCCCTGCACAGTTGTTGACCTTGTACACGGGTTTTATTCGCCCGTGTATGGAGTACAACTCTCATGTGTGGGGAGGCTCTCCACATGCAGCTCTTCTCAATAGGGTGGAGTCAAAGGCTTTTCGTCTCATTAACTCTCCTCCTCTTACTGATTCCCTTCAACCATTGTCTCTTCGCCGCACTGTTGCATCTTTATCTCTCTTCTATCGCTACTTCAATGGTCACTGTTCCTCTGAACTGTCTGCTTGCATCCCTCCACCTCTACGACGGGCACGTAGTACCCGTCTAGCAACAAACTCTCATCCCTTTTCTGTCCAACTCTCTAATGCAAGAGTTAACCGTTACTCCCAGTCTTTTATTTATGCAACTGGTCAACTCTGGAACTGTCTTCCTATGTCTGTATTTCCTACTTTCTATGATCTCCAGTCTTTCAAACGCAGTGTGTCCAGGCATCTCGAATTGAACGGATCTTGAATTTGGCTCTCTTTTGTACTGTTTTTGTTTTTTCTTGGAAGGAACAGTATGCAGGCCCGTGGCCTTTGGTTCCTTCTTCCATGCATAAAAAAAAAAAAAAAAAAAATTCTCTCTTTCTCTCTCACACACACACACACACCAAAGCTCTCAGTGGATGTACATCCTTTCCATAGCACTTCTTCGTGACTAGCATAATTTTCCGTTGTTAATCTATTATTAAAATTCAGCATTCAAGATAGGGATATATATTTTGGGCCAAGTTGGAGTGAAAAGAGTATATGGATTTTTTTTTTTTTTACTCACAACAACACGCACATGGCCTCTTGTATTATTATTAGTTTTATTATTATTATTATTTGTGTTGTAATTATTTTGTATTCTGTTCTTGCTATTAGTCATTAGTTTATCAGTTACTTCTATCAGTGTGACTTCAGGATAAGGCACAGAATAGGGAGGCTGCCAGGGACTGAGCAGTGTGATCTCAGGGATAATGCACTGAATAGGGAGGCTGCCAGAGATTGAGTAGCATGGAGAGGGGATGAGGAGTGTGACCTCAGGGATAAGGCACTGAATAGGGAGGCTGCCTGAGATTAAGCAGTGTGATATCAGGGATAAGGCACTGAATAGGGAGGCTGCCAGTGATGGAGCAGCATGGAGAGGGGATGAGGTCATAGTGTGTGACCTCAGGGATAAGGCACTGAATAGGGAGGCTGCCAGAGATGGAGCAGCATGGAGAGGGGATGAGGTCATAGAGTGTGACCTCAGAGATAAGGCACTGAATAGGGAGGCTGCCAGAGATGGAGCAGCATGGAGGGGGGATGAGGTGATAGGGTGTGACCTCAGGGATAAGGCACTGAATAGGGAGGCTGCCAGAGATTGAGCAGCATGGAGAGGGGATGAGGTGATAGTGTGACCTCAGAGATAAGGCACTAAGAAAGGCTGCCAGAGATTGAGCAGCATGGAGAGAGGATGAGGTCATAGTGTGTGACCTCAGGGATAAGGCACTGAATAGGGAGGCTGCCAGGGATTGAGCAGAGTGGGAACCAATGCTGACAGATGCATATTGGAGAGGTAGGGAGTTATAAGTAGGATAAATCACTTAGGATGAGGTGTTAAGAGCCCTCACTTCAATTTAGCCCCCCCCCCCTGCAGGCCGCTCTCCCCCCTAGCAAGAACAGAACACAAAATAAATCACCGAAAATAGGGGGTTAAAGAATTGCCAGCATTGATTTTATTGATACCAATATTGAGTTGTGAAAATCCTTAAAATTTGTTCATAATTAAAAAAAACTAGTGATACAATATTGTCATATTTCTCTCACTCCCTCAGAATTTTTCTTGCTCAACCAAAATTATATTAAAGTAAAAAATTCAGTCATTATAGTTGCTAGTTGGTACCCACATTTACTGGTATATATTGCTCTAAAAAATGTTCTAAATCAAAAAATTGCTCAAAAAATTCTTTCTTGCCAACTCAAAATTTTTCCAAAGTCCAAAAATGGCTCTCAAAAATTTTCCTAAGCCTGTCATAAAAAAAAAATCTAAGTCCAAAAATTGCCCATATATTGAGTAATTGGCAACTCATGTTTGAAATTTGTGCATTTCAAAATTATTCTAACTGGCAACTGTGACAACTAAAAGAAATAGTCAAAAAATCATGGGAAAAAATGACTAACTGGCAACTCAGGCATCTCGAAAAATAATACAAGTCGAAAAATCGTCTATTAATTGACTAACTGGCATCTCAGTCCCAAAATTTGCTCAGTAATATCACTAGCTGGCAACCCCAAAATTCAAGATGGCCCCGCGCGCGCGCGCGCGCGTGTAAGCGCTCTTGGTACAGTCGTGTTCAAAACTCTGGTCAGTATTACACCTCGTCTACCCATTACTTTCCTCTCCTGGCTCATATTTTCGATTTTTGAGTCCCCTGGTATATTTTCGAGGTTATATGGATTTTGAAATTGAGAGGAAAATGATAGTAGATGAAGTGTAATATGGTAGACTTTTGAATACCTATATATACATTTTTTCTGCTCCCCCACTTCCCTGCCCCCTCAACCCCTAGAAGTGGGGTGGAGGGGGTAGGGGTGTGGGGGGACCTTTTTTACAATGGGTATTATTTTTTCTAACCATTTTTTTCCGTTTCAGATGATCTCCGGACACCCTTAGGATTAAAAAAAGCTCGACGGGAAACCTGGTCACCTTTTTCTTTGCAATCGACTTAGGTACATTTTTTGGGTGCCAAAAAATATTTTTTTGTGCCAAAAAAGGCTTTTTTTTTTATTTTTTTTTTTATTTTTCCATATTTTTTATTTTTTCAAATTTTGTTTGTTTTTCTTTGTATTAAATTTTTTTTAGTCAATGTTTTTTTTGTTTTCTTATTTACCCAGTCAAAAACCAAAAAAGATTAATGGAAAAAAAGAAAATTTCCAATTTTTGTTTTTGTTTTCAAATACAAGAGAAAAAGTATATATGTAAACCCTTCCTTTCCTTTTTTTTTTCTCTTTTTTCCCAATGTTTTTTATATTAACATTTTTTGTCAATGTTTTGTTTTCCTATTAGGCAGTCAGAAACCAAAAAAAGAGTAATGGAAACAAAGAAATTTTCCAATTTTTTTTAATTGTTTTCAAATACAAGAGAAAAAGTATATGTAAACCAAACACAAGACAAAATATATAAGAAAAATAAGAGAAAAAATATTATAAAAGATAATAAAAAACAGAGAGGATTTTAAAAGTTTTATTCTGGAAATCAAAATATTGAAAAAGTACAAAAATACAAAAGTCGATGAGTTGAGTTGACTTGAAGCAGGACACAGGAGGAGGTGCCGTCAGGGCAGGACACAGAAGTGGGGGAGTGGACCAGCAGCAGGCTTCAACAGGGGGGACGGACCAGCAGCAGGCTTCAACAGGGGGGACGGACCAGCAGCAGGCTTCAACAGGGGGGACGGACCAGCAGCAGGCTTCAACAGGGGGGATGGACCAGCAGCAGGCTTCAACAGGGGGGACGGACCAGCAGCAGGCTTCAACAGGGGGGATGGACCAGCAGCAGGCTTCAACAGGGGGGATGGACCAGCAGCAGGCTTCAACAGGGGGGGATGGACAGGGATATCAAAGTAAAGCAGAATCATTAACTCAACTTCAAAGCCAATTCATATCCATCTATGGAAATTTTAAAAATTCACAATTCAAACATTTTAAGTTCAGATTAAAAAAATATGAATATACTCATGATAAAAATATATAAACTTGAAAAAAATTGTTATATAAATAGCTGAAAAAATAGTTATATAAATAGTTGAAAAAATAAATCACTTTTGTTTAATATATCTCAAAGCATGAAGAACCAAAGAAATGAAAAAAAGGCTTATGAAGAAGTGCTATGGAAAGGTGAGTCAAAGTATCTTCAAAACAAGCCCCAAACTTGGTCACGAAGTGCTATACGGAGGATGACAAAGTACAGATTCAAAGAAATTCAGAGTAAAAAGGCTTCAAACAATGCTAGTCACGAAGAAGTGCTTTGGAAAGGTCAAAGTAACCTCAAAGCAAACAAGCCCCAAACTCTGTGCTAGTCACGAAGAAGTGCTATAGAAAGTGTCAAAGATGCAAAGTAATTCAAAGCAAACTATCTCAATGCTCAGAGCCAGGAATATTCAAAGCTAGTCACGAAGAAGTGCTGTGGAGTGGAGAACTATAGTGCTAGTCACAAAGAAGTGCTGAATGCACAAAGCTAGGAGAGAAATATCCCAAAGAAAGTGAGCCAAAGATATTCAAAATAAAATCCCAAAGTGCTAGTCAAAGAAGTTACTCCCAGTCTTTCATGCATTCAACAGGTCAACTCTGGAACTGTCTCCCTCTGTCTATTTCCTACTGCCTATGACCTCCAGTGTAGGTAGGTAGGTAAGCAGTAGCAGGAAGGCAGGAGGCAGCAGGCAGGCAGGCAGGAGGCAGCAGGTAGGTAGGCAGGCAGGAGGCAGCAGGTAGGGAGGCAGGAGGCAGAGGCAGATAGGAGGCAGGTAGGTAGGCAGGCAGGCAGGAGGCAGGTAGGGAGGGAGGCAGGTATGTAGGGGGTTAGATAAGTAATACTCCAGTCCTTCACGTATGCACCAGTCAACTCTGGAAACGTCTCCCTCTGTACTTCCTATGGCGAAAGGGGGTAACATCCACTCCTTGGCGATTTATTAAGCAAGTTCCTAAGAAATTCAAAGCAGAGCCAAACACTGCCAGTCATGAAGAAGTGCTATGGAAAGTTCTATCGTTTTCGTTTTTGAAGGCTCCAACATGCTTGCATGTGTCGGCCTTGGTCACCTAATGGCGGCTCTCCACGCTGCTCGATCTCTGGCAGCCTCCCTATTCAGTCCCTTAACCCTTAAGTCACATTTAATGACCTCGTCCCATGTCTTTCTCGGTCTACCCCTCCCCCAATATTAACACTTCTCACCCTCTGTACCCAATTATCATCCCCCATCCTCTCCACATGTCCAAACCACCTCAGCCTACCTCTCCTCATCACAACACCAATACACTCCAGTCCCATCCTACCTCTCAACTCTTCTATCGTAAACCCAGCCCCCCCAGGCCTTGCACGCAGGGACGCACTGCACATCCACCTAATCATTGTCATTTCTGTACGTTTAAACCTGCGAATATCCTCTTCCTTTACTGCCCAGGTCTCACTACCATACAGCATCACACTCCTAACACATGCTGCATACAAAGACCCCTTAGCACGTAAGGAGAGTCCTCTCAATGTCAGGAGAGGCAACAGCTCCCTGAACTTCTTCCAACCACTTCTCACTCTAGCAACCGAGCTAACTCCAGCCCCACCTCCGGCACATAACATGTCTCCCAGATAACAAAACTCCTCCACACACTCAAGAGACTCACCTGCAAGTTCAACCCTCTCACGCCTAACAATCTCTGCCTGCTCTCCCCGACACACCGCACACATGAAATCAGCATTATCTCGCAGTCTACCTCTAATACCACTACATCTCTTGTGCACCCATCTATCACAAACACTGCACAAGATGGAATTACTTCCCACACCCATGTGGCAAACTGCACATGGCCACTCTCCCTCTCCTCTGATTGTACCGCCACCAACCCTAGATATCATCACTTTTGTTTTATCTGCATTTACCCTTAAGCCCTTGTGCCCCATACCATCTCTCCACTTCTTAAATCTTTCCTCAGCCTCCCCTTCATTCTCAGCAATCAACACCAAATCATCAGCATACAACATCTCCCAAGGGAGTCCCTCTCTGAAGTCACGTGAGAGGGCTTCAAGCACCATGATAAACAACAAGGGACTCAAAACTGACCCCTGATGCACACCAACATTCACGGGAAACTCATCACTCAAAGCTCCATTCACCCTTACCTGAGTGTGAGCACCCACGTACATGGCCATAACCACCCTAACCAGCCACTCTTCCAACCCTAGCTTTCTCATTGCCCACTTCACCACCTCTCTAGGGACTCTGTCAAAGGCCTTTTCCAAATCAACAAAAACAAAATACAATTCCCTTTTCTTGCCAATATATTTTTCCCGTTTTAATACCAGAATATGCTAGTCACGAAGAAGTGCTAAGGTTAGTGCTATGGTAACGTCATTTTAACACCAGAATATGCTAGTCACGAAGAAGTGCTACACCTTCCAATTACTGATTCAACCACAATGTACACCTTCAAATCTTTTATAATCGTTAGGGCGTGACTAACGGGCCGGACCACTGATTCTCCCACATTAAAATACAAGAGAACAATTTTACTTAATATCTATTTATTGCCAGATGCCTCAATCCCGCACGGGGTGGCCACAAACAAATCGCCTCCACGTCGCTGTCCCCCGCCAGCCCCGCTCCCAGCTTACACCTCCCTCTCTCATACCTCTCTACTCCTTCCCTCCATCTCATCCTCGGCCTCCCCCTCCCTCTCCCCCCTCCACTTCACTCACATACGCTCTCCTCGTCAGTCTTTCACTCTCTATCCTCTCCACATGCCCTAACCACCTTAACATGTTTCTCCTAACGCTTCCTATCACATCCACACCACAACGCTCCTTCACTTCATTTGTTAGTCTCTCTCTCCATGTGACTCCAATGCTCCTCTCAAATAACTCATTTCCACTGCTCTAACTCTTTACTCCTGTCCTTCCAACAGGGACAAGCTTCACTTCCATATGTTAAAGTTACCACAATACTGTCATGTAGCAGCTTTTTCACTTACATGCTCACTTCCCTGTTTCTTATGAACCAGCAACCTTCCTTCCCTGCTGCACCCTTTCCAGAACTTCACCCTCCAAACTTCCATCCTTACTCATCACACTACCCAGGTACTTAAATGCACTCACATTCTCCATATCCTCCTTCTCCAATCTCGCTGTACATTCACTGACCCCACCTCTCTCAGACAATCACTTTACTCTTCCCTACATTCACTTTTAGATTCAGTTTCTTACACACTCCCAAATTAATCTACCAAGCTTTGCAGTTCCCCTTCATCTTCACTTAACACAGTATCATCTGCAAACATTACAGGGAGTTTCCAAACACTGTCCTCTCTCACTAGGGCCGCTCCAACATCCACTGCCCGACCTTGTATCTCTTTTATAACCCCATCCATGTACAGATTGAACACCAATGGACACATGACATCCTTGTTTCAGTTCAACCTTCAAATGGAAAAATTCACTCAGTTTGCCATCCACACGCACTGGAGCCTTAGCACCGTCATACATACTCTTCACAGCCTTCAACAACTTGCCATCTACTCCATATATTCTTAATACTTTCCACAATCCTTGTCTATCCACCCTGTCATATACTTTCTCCAAATACATGAAGGCTGCATACAACTTTTCCCTTTTCTAGAAACTTTTCCACTAAAGATCTAAGAATGAATATCTGGTCTACACAACCTCTTCCCTTCCTAAAACCTCCCTGTTCCTCTCTAATTCCTCTGGTATTTCCCTAACTCTATCAATAAGTATCCTACTATATACTTTTCCTATTACACTAGAAGGCAAATGCCCCTATGATTACCATACACTTCTTTTCCCCCTTTTCCTTTGTACAGGGGAATAATTGTATCTGACTTCCAATCCTCCAGGACTACCTTCCTTCCAGGCCAGTCTGCACACCTTCCACATCCATTCTACTACTATCTCTCCACCATGCTTCAGCATTTCACCACACACCATCAATCCCTGGGGCTTTCCCCATTTTAACTTTCTTCATTGCTTCCACTTCCATCCTACTGATTTCTTCCTCTCTTCTCAACCCTCCTTCTCCCAGCCATTCCCCAGGCACTTATACTTGCATTACTTTCATTCTCTATGTTCAACAATTCACTAAAGTGTTCTCTCCTGCCGACTTATTTTAACTACCTTTAGACCTTTTAAAATAGTTAGGGAGGGACTGACTGACGGGGCCGATCTTTAAAATACCGGTAATCCCCTATAAATGCATGGGAATCAACTAGACACCTTCCAACTGTTGACTTATTACTACCTTCCGATTTTTAAAAATCGTTAGTGTGACTGACGGGGCGGGCCACTGATAATCCCACATTTAAACTAAGGGATAAATGTACTTGACACCTCCCAATTACCGACTTACTCCATCTTCAGATCTTTTAAATAATTAGGGAGGGACTGACTGACAGGGCGTCTTACATATACAAGGGAACCACTATACACCTTCAATTAGCACACATTAACACATTCCAATAACTGATTTACTCTAACGACCTTCATAACTTTTAAAATCCTTTGGGACTGACGGACAGGGCCACTGATATTCCTACATTAAAAAGGAAAAAAATCGTACTTGACACTTTTCAATGGCCAACTTACTTTTACTGCAACTCAAAAGGGAGTTAAATACAGCACGGTCAGTCAATCTCCTTGGTTACTAGTCAAAACTCAATGACTAAATGGGGTTATGGATCCAAGTCTCCTTGGTTACTAGTCAAAACCCAATGACTAAAAGGGGTTATGGATCTGAGACTCCTTGGTTACTAGTCAAAACACAGACAAGGGGTTATGGATCGAAGCTCCTTTGTTACTAGTCAAATCTGCCCTCCAATATAACGAAAAACTTACCTGGTGTTAAAGATACAGGCGAGTCTCCTTGGTTACCAGTCAAATCCAACCTCCAATCCAACCGAACTGAAAGAAAAGGATCCGTTAAGTATGTGTCTCCTTAGTTACTAGTCAAATCAGTCCTCCAATCCGACTACACCTGGCCATCAACTGTGCTGAAAGGGGTTAGGAATGAGCCTCCTTGATTACTAGTCAAATCAACCCTCCAATCTGATTACACCTTGCCATCAACTGAGCTGAAAAGGGTTAGGAATGAGTCTCCTTGATTACTAGTCAAATCAACCCTCCAATCTGACTACACTTGGCCATTAATTGAGCTGAAAGGGGTTAGGAATGAGTCTCCTTGGTTACTAAAATCAAGTAACGGATTAAACAATGATACTACATAAATTGCTCAGAAAAGTGTTCAGAACCTACTTCCTTAAGGGATCAAAGAAGTTACGGATGTAATGATTAATCTCCTTGGTTATTAGTCAATGTCTCCAATCTTAGAAAAAATACCAAGATGTAAATCAAGATAAATCGCCAAAGAGAATGTGTTAAGAGAATGAATCAGAAAATACTATGAACCTGAAGACAGACCTAGCATAAGTAATTCAGCAAAAAATCACTAGAGAGAAAGTGTTAAGGGATACTATGAACCCGAGAAGATACATCGCCAAAGGGAATGTGTTAAGCAAAATAATACGAGGTTAAGATAAATCGCTTAAGAGAATCTGTTAAGGGACAAGAAACCTGAAACCTAGGAGACTAATTCAGGATTATTAACTGAAGAGAATGTGTTAAGGGAGAACACAGTACCTGAAAACAGACCCAACATAAGAATACGAAGCTGTAATTCAGGATAAGTCGTTAAAATGAATTTGTTAAGGGAAATTACAAACAGGGAAATTGCAAACCTAGAAATACACCCAGTATAAAAATTTCAAAGATAAGAAAAGAGAAGGTGTTAAGGGAGATTAAGAACCTGAAAAAGAACTAACTGTAATGAAGTATAAACCACTTGAGGAAATATGTTAAGGGATACTAATCTGAAAATAAACGTAGCATAAGAATAGCAAGTTGTAATTCAGGATAAATCACTAAATTGAATTGTCAAGGGAGATAAGGAACACGAGACTAGACCTACTATAAAACTATCAAGGATAATTCGCAAAGGTAATGTGTTAAGGGAGACTACAAACCTGAAAATAAAGTACAGTATAATTCAAGACAAACCACTTAAGAGAATTTACGTTCTTATAAGTACTTTAAGATAAATCGCCTAAAAGAATCTGTTAAGGGACACTATCAATCTGAAATACACCTACCATAATACTGTACAAAGTTGTAAGTCAGGATAAACTGCTAAAATGAGCGTGTTAAGGGAGATTACAAACCTGCGAATGGAACTAGCATAAGAATACCAAGGTGTATTTCAATACAAATCGGTAAAGAGAATATGTTAAGATACCAGACCTAGCATACGTTAATTCAAGATAAATCGCCTAAGAAAATCTGTCAAGGGACACCACCAGAAAATAGACCAAGTAGACTAATTCGGGATGATTCGGTAAAGAGAATGTGTTAAGGGAGATTACAAACCTGAAAATATACCCAGCCTATGAATACCATGGTGTAATTCATAAATCACTAAAATGAACGCGTTAAGGGAGATTATGAACACGAGAACATAGTATACAAATTCCAAGGATAAATCGCTTGAGCCTACAACACGAGAATGGAACTAGCATTAAAATACAATGTTGGAATTAAAGTTAAGTCGCATAAGAAAAATTGTTAAGGGACACTACGAACCTTAAAATACATCTAGCATAAAATTACCAAAGAGTAATTAAAGATAAATCGCTAAAAGGAATGTGACTACGAACCTGGGAATAAACATTTCATAAAAATCCCAAAGATAAATCGCTGGATGGAATTTAAGTGAAAAAAACAACACGAGAAATGACCTGGTTTAAGTCCATGGATAGATCGCTAGAAGAAACTTGTTAAGGGAGACTACGAACTTTGAAATAAACCACAATACAAAAATTCCCAACAAATAGCTGGATGGAATTTGTTACGGGAGATTACAAACCCGAGAAATGACCTGGTTTAAGTCCAAGGATAGATCGCTAAAGTAAATGTGTTAAGGGAGACTATGAACCTTGAAATAAACCTAGTATCATATTCCAAATAAATCGCTGGATATAATTTGTTAAGGGAGAATACGAACTCGAGAAACGACCTGCTTTAAGTCCAAGGATAGATCGCTAGAAGAAATGGGTTAAGGGCGACTACGAACCTTAAACCACAGTATCAAAATTCCAAACATAAATCGCTGGATGGAATTTGTTAAGGAAGATTACGAGGGAGTTTAAGAGAAACTGAAAGTAAGTAGGCTTCAAACTTAGTGAAAGTCAAGAAGAAGTGCTGTGGGAAGGATGACAAAATGTCTAAATATACAGCAACTCCGGAAAAAATCGCCAGAAAGAATTTACTACGAACCTGAGCTCCGAACTGGACGAAGGGAGGAGGAGAAATGAGAAATGCACTCCCTGACGTCTCCCTCATCACAACGGGCCGACAGAATGAGAGAGAGATTCGGATCACCAACTCGAGGCTCTGAAACACCTGCCCTCTAGCGACTTATTTTAAGGGTGTGGTGAGAGAGAGAGAGAGAGAGAGAGAGAGAGAGAGAGAGAGAGAGAGAGACGATCAAGGAAGTGACTTTATCGCAAATATTTGTGCTAAAGAGCCCGCTACATCCCATAGCACTTCTTTGTGACTAGCATAATGTGTATAAATATAGAGTAATTATTACCATTAGAGATAGATTTATTTTTAGGGCACGATGGGTCTCTTTCTCTCTCACACACAAACACACACCACCCCCACTCTCTCTCTCTCTCTCTCTCTCTCACACACACACACACACACACACACCACTCTCTCTCAAGGCTAACCACCATCTTAACAACACAATCAGGTGACAAGCTTCGTCTGCTAGTCGGATTGGCAAAAAAAAAGAAAAAGAAAAACGTACACACACAGACTGACATACATATAGACATGGAAATGCGTAGAGACATACACACAAATACAGACAAAAACGCACACAAATATAATACATACACTCACAAAATAAAACATACATGTAGAAATATATACACACATTAACATGCATACACACACACAAACACAAACAAACACACATGCACATACAGTAACAAACATACATTCTCTCATTCACACACACACACACAGCATACATACATGATACAGATAATAAACACTGACATCCGCAACTAATCTCTCATTAAAGAAGACGGAGTGCCATTCTCTTCCTTTGCATAAAAAGCAGCACTTCTTCGTGACCATCATTTCAGCACTGGGAGAGGCAGATTACCTTGAGAGAGAGAGAGAGAGAGAGAGAGAGAGAGAGAGAGAGAGAGAGAGAGAGAGAGAGAGAGAGAGAGAGAGGGAGAGAGAGAGTGTGTGTGTGCGAACGTTGTGTGTGTGTGTGTGTGTGTGTGTGTGTGTGTGTCCTTTTGGTGATGAAAGTTAATGTTTTCATTATGTGTGTGTGTGTGTGTTTTCTATGCATGTATGTTTGTGTGTATGTTTCCATGTGCACTAGTGCGTATGTTTGCTTGTGTGTGTGTGTGTGTGTGTGTGTTTCCCTTTTGTGTACGTGTGTTTATGTCTGCATGGGTACTTGTGTGTATGTTTGCTTGTATGTGTATGTACCTGTGAATGGCAGTGCTTTTGTGGACATTTGTGCCGGGAGGGGGTTGGTGTTAGCTAATACCCTCTTCAGGCACAAAATGATCCATACGTATAACGTATACATGGCGAGTGTTGAGAAGGGTGGATGGTGAACTGAATGAACGGAAGGCAATGACTGACTATGTGTTTGTGGATGAAAGGATGAGATGTGTAATGGATGCAAGAGTATATAGAGGTTGGGGGAGTGGACGAGGTGTATCGGATGTCTAAAAATGCGGATGTGCGGATGCGGATGCAGATGAGGATATAAACTTTTTAAAATTGCGGATGCAGATGCGGATATTCAAAAATATTTTTTTGCTGATGGGGATGCGGATGCGGATGTCTGATGACTATATCCTCACGGATGCGGATGCGGATTATTTTCAAATCTTTTAAGATTATGAATTTTAGATTGTTAACGACGACTTTCAGCCACATAAGTCAAACTTGTGTTACCAGGATGCGGGACGTGCACCTAAGTCGTCATGCATCCCACCAACCACTCCCCAACCTCCA
>JAGKTI010009518.1:837-30785 GCA_018397915.1 Birgus latro | reverse complement strand
AGAGAGAGAGAGAGAGAGAGAGAGAGAGAGAGAGAGAGAGAGAGAGAGAGAGAGAGAGATGGATTTACTTTAGCTATTCAATTGACATACTGTATATTTCTTTTAATTATAATTTTTGCTTTTTGGAATACAGTATATTGAAATTATAAGCCATACTAATATTTCTTCAGTAAAAACTATATATATATGATGTCTGCCTTTAATTATAGATTTTGTTTTTTCTGATCAATGCACTATCAAGTCTGGAACCAAACCGCATTGAACTCATGCTAAAATGGTCTCGTGCAACGAAAAATCACGTAGTGAACGGTTTTCCAGGAACCTCACCCATTCGTTAAGTGAGGGACTACTGTATATGGATTCATCGTCTTGATTTCTTCACCACTTTATTCTTTCATTTAATGTACTGTACAGGTCTCCCTCGCTTTACAATTGGTATGCATTCCTAGAAAGGCAATCGTATACCGAAATATTGTATAACGAACTTAAGGTTCAATGGGAAAAATAGGGACGCATTCCTGGACTCGTATTTAAGAAACCCAACGCCCATACATGTGATCTAATATGCAATAATAATGATGTTTTATGCATTGTAGTGCATCTGAATCACATATGAATGTAGATTTGCAAACAGACATGAAATAGCATAAACAACGATATGACATACTGTACAGTATGAAGACGAAAAAAATAGTAATATCCTGGGCACTGATGCACTAAGATGCACGAAGGTTGTAAGCAGAATGAGCACACAGGCGAGACTGGGCAGTGATGCAGTTTCGGAACAATTCGCTGTCACAACAATAGCAAGACAATGGGTGACACTGCAACATAATTCAAGGGCGACTACAGCGAGGAAGAAACAAGTTAATTATTGTGCAACTAATAAATATTCAAAGCCTACACTACTGAACATATACTTTCATGGATCCCCATGAAAAATGGTTATTAAATTTTTAATTAATAATAAGTATATTACAAGGAGGGTAGATAAGTTACAAGAGGATGGAATAAAGGCAAAATATATATGGGAAGTGGAGGAGCAATTGGGTAAACATAGATTGGAGCAGATGGGGAACGTGGAAGGTGTGTGTAAGATGTTCACAGAAGAAATCTGTGCAGCATGTGAGGTGGTGTGTGGGGTGAAGAGAAGACAAAACGGGGTTCAGAGAATGGCATGGTGGACTAAAGAGGTGGGAGATGCTGTGGCACAGAAGAAGAAAGCATATAATGAGTGGATGAGGAACAGGGGCGACAAAGAAGTTGAGAGACCGAAGAAAGAGTTATTTGTAGAGACCAGAAGAGAGGTGAAAAGATTAGTGAGAGAGAGTAAAAAGAGTGTGGATGAGGAATTTGGAACGAATTTGAATGTAAAGTGGAGGGAATTAAAGAAAATGTTTTGGAAAGAGGTAAGGAGAGTTAGATAGGCTGTTAAAGTAGTTGGGGTGTGAAAGATAAAAATGGTAGATTACTAGTGGAGAAGGGAGAAAAAGTGAACAGATGGAGAGAACACTTTAATGAACTGTTGAACATAGAGAATGAAAATAATGCAAGTACAGGTGGCTGGGGAATGGCTGGGAGAAGGAGGGATGTGGGAAGAGAGGAAGAAATCAGTAGGATTCAAGTGGTGGAAGCAATGAAGAAAGTCAAAATGGGGAAAGCCACAAGAACTGAGGAAGTGTGTGGTGAAATGTTCAAGCATGGGGGAGAGATAGTAATAGAATGGATGTGGAAGGTGTGCAGATTGGCCTGGGAGGAAGGTAGAGTCCTGGAGGATTGGAAGTCAGGTATAACTATTCCCCTGTACAAAGGAAAAGGGGAAAAAGAAGTGTGTGGTAATCATAGGGGCATTTGCCTTCTTTGTGTACCAGGAAAAGTATATGGTAGGATACTTATGGACAGAGTTACGTAAATAACAGAGGAATTAGTTGGAAAAGAAAAGGGAGGCTTTAGGAAACAAAGAGGCTGTGTAGATCAGATACTTAGATCTTTAGTGGAAAAGTTTCTAGTGAAGGGAAAGAAGTTGTATGCAGCCTTCATGGATTTGAAGAAAGCATATGACAGCGTGGACAGACAAGGATTGTGGAAAGTATTAAGAATATATGGAGTAGGTGGGAAGTTGTTGAAAGCTGTGAAGAATATGTATGTGGGTGCTAAGGCTGCAGTGCATGTGGATGGTGAACTGAGTGAATTACTCCATTTGAAGGTTGGACTGAAACACAGTTGTGTCATGTCTCCATGGTTGTTCAATCTGTATATGGATGGGGTTATAAAAGAGACCAAAGGTCGGGCAGTGGATGTAGGAGCGGCCCTGGTGAAAGAGTGCAGTGTTTGGAAACTCCCTGTACTGTTGTTTGCAGATGATACTGTGTTGTTGAGTTCACGAAGGGGACCTGCAAAGCTTGGTAGATGAGTCTGCTAGAGTATGTAAGAAACGGAATGTAAAGGTGAATGCAGGGAAGAGTAAAGTGACGGTCTTCGAGAGAAGTGAAGTCAGTGAATGTACAGTGAGATTGGATGAGGAGGATATGGAGAATGTGAGTGCATTTAAGTACTTGGGTAGTGTGATGAGTAAGGATGGAAATTTGCAGGGTGAAGGTGCTAGAAAGGGTGCAGCAGCAAAGAAAGGTTGCTGGTTCCTTGAAAGCAGTGATAAGAAACAGGGAAGTGAGCATGGAAGTGAAAAAGCTGCTACATGACAGTACTGTGATACCAATTCTAACATACGGAAGTGAAGCTTGGACCCTGTTGGAGGAACAGAAGTCAAGAGTGAGAGCAGTGGAAATGAGTTGAGAGGGGTATGTAGAGTCACATGGAGGCAGACTGACAAATAAGGAAGTGAAGGAGCGTTGTGGTGTGGATGTGGATGTGATAGGAAGCGTTAGGAGACACACATTAAGGTGGTTTGGGCACGTGGAGAGGATGGAGAGTGAGAGACTGATGAGGAGAGTGTATGTGAGTGAGGTAGAGGGGGGGAGGGGGACACCAAGGATGAGATGGAGGGATGAAGTGGAGAGGTATATGAGAAAGGAGGGTATTAGCTGGGACCAGGGCAGTGAAATAGTGGGAGACAGAATGACATGGAAGCGATTTGTGTGTGGCCACCCATTACGCCTTAAGGGATTAAGGCGTCTGGCAATAGATAGATAGATGGATTTTTAGGTTAGAGGATTGAGATGGATAGTAATACAATATCTGACTCAATGTTTTACCGTACTACTGCTGTATCATTACTGTATTGTATTTTATGCATAGTTTTCATCTTTTACTCATGGGAAAGTTTTCAGACTGAGGATGGAGATAGTAACACAATATCATATTCAATGCCTTACTGTATTACTGTAGTGTATCATTACTTTTTATTTTCTTATTTTTCATCTTTTACTCATGGGAAAGTTTTTAGGATTGTGAGACGAGATTGATACTAATACAATATCCGTTTCAAAACCTTACTGTATTACTATACTGTATCACTGCTGTATTGCATTTTATGTATTGTTTTCATTTTTTACTCATGGGTATTTTTATGACAGAGGATTGAGATGGACAGTAACACAATATCCAGTTCACTGCCTTACTATTACTGTACTGTATCTTTACTGTATTTTATGCTTAGTTTTCAGCTTTTACTCAAGGGAAAGGTTTTAGGATACAGGGTAGAGACGGATAATAACACAATGTCCGGTTCAACGCACAATGTTTATTCGATGGGGGGTACTAGGCGAATCCGGCATGGGGATTCGCTGAATTAGTCACGATAATTGAGAGTTTGCTGTATTATGTAAGTTTTTATGGTTTAAATTTTAAGCATGGAGTAAACAGATAATAATAATAATAATAATAATAATCACAGAGACTTCCTTTCCCACCCTAGGGCAGGATAACGAATAGCAATGTCCAGACAGCCCAAGTTTGCCCAATCCAATGTACCACAATTCCATTCACTCATCATTCAGCTCCCAGAATCCTCGCTCTACCTGATACGCCAAAAACATTCACCACATCCAATGGCTCACGCTTCCACTCACTCGTCATTCAAGCCCCCGGAATCCTGCCTCTATGTGATATGCCAAAAACATTCACCACATCCAATGGGCCTCACTTCCATTTACTCATCATTCAAGCCCTGAATCCTGGCTCTATTGGATACTCCAAAAACATTCACCACATTCAATGGGCCCCGCTTCCATTCATTCATCATTCAGGCACCCGGAATCATGGCTCTCTCTGGTATGTCAAAAACATTCACCACATTCAATGGGCCCAGATTCCATTCACTCATCATTCAAGCCCCTGGAATCCTGGCTCTATCGGATATACCAAAAACATTCACCACACCCAATTTTCCATGCTTCCATTCACTCATCACTCAAGCCCCCAGAATCCTGGCTCTATCTGATATGCCAAAAACATTCACCACATCCAATTCTCCACGCTTCCATTCACTCATCACTTAAGCCCCCGGAATCCTGGCTTTATCTGACATGCCAAAAAAACATTCACCACATCCAATGGGCCATGCTTCCATTCACTCATCATTCAAGCCCCCAGAATCCTGGTTCTATCTGATACACCAGAAACATCTATCACGTTCTGTAGCTCCACACAAACATATCCAACAGTCAATCCAGACGCTGACACGTTAAAAAGGGATGCCATATCTCCTCACAATATTCATCCAGTCAGCTCGATCTCTTGTCAGTCCCCTAGCCTCACCGACTTCAAACCTCTCTTCCTCACATACTCATCCACAGTATCCCTCCACCTTCTTGGCCTACCTTGCCTCCTCCCTCCTTCAAATTTGCTCAGATATACCTTTTACTCTGACTTCCAAACCTATCTTCCTCACACAATCATCCACCATATCACTCCACCTTCTCCTTGGCCTACCTCGCCTCTTCCTTCCTTCAAATTAGTTCAGATATACCTTTTTCACAGACTTCCCAACCTCTCTTCTTCACACACTCATCCACCATCTCCACTTCTCCTTGGCCTACCTCGCTTCCTCCCTCCTCCATATTCGCTCAGATATATCTATTCACCACTCTATTGTATCCATTCTCTCCACATGACCGAACCATCTCAGTACACTCCCTTTGATTCTTGTGTCCACCGACTTCCTCACTCCACACCTTTCATGAATCACATTATTTCGTACCCTATCCACCCTCTGTACTCCAAATACATTCCTCAGCAGTCCCATTTCCACTGTTCTCACTCTTGCCTTTTCATTTTCATGCCACACCATAGTCCCACACTCATATGTTATGTTGGCACTAATACTCCTTCATGTAACCCTAATGCAGCTGCAAAACTCAAGCCTCTGTTTCTTATCAAGGCTTTCACTGCACCAGCTACTTTCCTTCCTTGTATCACTCTACTTTCCATTCATCTGCACATTTTCCTTTCTTCTCTATCACTGTACCCAGGTATATGAATGCTCTCACCAATTCGAGTCTCTCTCCATTCTTGTAACATTGCACTGGGAGTCACCTTCTCTCTCAATAACCATCACTTTACTCTTTTCTACATTTACTCTCAAGGCACGACACTCACACACATCACCAAAACTCTGCACTAGCCTACCAAGTTCTTGTCCTGTATTTGCAAGCAGTACTACATCATCAGCATACAACAAATTTAAGATATTCCATCATTACCAATCATTAATAATGCCATCCCCCCTCTTCATTACTCGTGTTTTTACTTCTCTCATCACCCCATCCATATATATACTGAACAACCATGGGGACACCACACAACCTTGTCGCACGCCCACATCAATCGTGAACCATTCACTTAGATGTCCATTTACCCTTACACATGCTTCACTACCATCATACAAACTTTTGACAGCACCTAGCAGCTTATCAACTACATCGTACATGCGCTAAACCTTCTACAATCCTTCTCTGTCCACTTTGTCGTATGCTTTTCCCAGATCCTTGAATGCCATAAACGCCTTATCGTCCTTCTCACGAGCCTTCTCCACTAACTGTCTCACTGCAAATATCTGATCCACACATCTTCTGCCACTCCTAAAGCCACCCTGTTCATCACTCACTAGGACTTCTGATCTCTCTTACTTTATAATAATTCTTCCATATACCTTCCCTACCACACTCAATAACAATTACAATAATAGCAATAATGACAATAACAATAGTAACAGTAATGATAATAATATTAATAGTAATAACAATTATAACATCATCATCATCATCATCATTATCCAGAACTCCTTTCCCAACATTAACAATAATGAAGATTAAACATATTAAAATCATCATCATCATCATCATTATCCAGAACTCCTTTCCCAACATTAATAATAATGAAGATTAAACATTAAAATCATCATCATCATCCAGACCTCCTTTCCCACCCTAAGCCAGGGTGAGGAGTAGCAACACTGAACATGCAATAATTACTACAATGGTCCCTCGCATTTAACATGTTTCAAATTCGCGATTTTCGCATTTAGCGATAGGTAAGAAAAGGTACCAATCCCATGCATTTAGTGATTGTCTTACGCATTTAGCGATGTGGGGCGTGACGTGCCTTGCCCATCCGCTACCAGACCGCCACTGTTATCATTGTTGTGAGTGTTTGGAGACCTTGGGTGCTTTCTTTTCTCTCACAGTGCTAAGCCTTTGGCGTGTTTCGTTGGTGAGTAGATGTATCACTATACATTACTGTATCTGTATAATGTATAGCTAATACACTGTGTTTCATTTTCAGCACTTATAGTAGGAAATCGGGGGTCAAAAGGGTGACTTGGAGGATGGGCACAGACTAAATGATATCTTTCCCATTTAAAGTACACTTCGCATTTAGCGATTTCGCATTTAGCAATGGTTTCGCCAGACTAATTAAATCACTAAATGCGAGGGACCACTGTATATATATTGCAATGTCTACTACATATATTCCAATAAGATAATATACACCAGTATCACAATCAACAAAATATACAGTAAAAAAGCCAAGTATAACTTTAATAAATCACTAAACACCAATAATAATAATAAAAATAATAATAATAATAATAATAATAAACACAAGAAAATAAGCACTAATTCTAAACATTATACATAAAATACTTTAATACTTAATGGTTTGGAATAGCACACATCACACAAAGTTCCAAAAAATACATTAATTCAAGGTTTTAAAAAGGCAAATAATAATAACACACACACACACACACACACACACACACACACACACACACACTGGATTAGCCTTGTGATAATTCCAGCCTATCTACATATACTGTACACACATGCCAAGCCAGGGAGTACAGAAGGTGAAGAAGGAAGGAAGAAGTATAAAAAATCACCGATGAAGGAGGAGAAGCAAAGGAATGGAACACATCTATTACTAAAATGATAGGAAAAAAACCACAACCACCAGCAGAAGACTTAAGACCGATTGCCCTAACCAACATCTCATACAAAATATTCAAGTCCATAACTGGAAAATTCACAGATCAACATACTGTATTTCCAAAAACAACGAAGACAAAAACTCAAGCAGGCTTTTCAAAAGGAGTACGTGTTGAAGATAATTTAATGATATTACAATACTGTACTGAGGATAGTATACGAATAGGAAAACCAATAACTGTAATATCTACAGGCTACTCGAAAACATTCGATTCAATAAAACGAGAGAAAATAGCAACAACAATAATGAAATACAAAGTACACCCCAGGAGAGTAGAAGCTATTATTAACATATACAAAGAATCTAAAACAAGAATAAATATTGGTGATGTAGAAACAGGAATGGAAGTGACGAGCAGGATACGACAGGGATATACTGGGTCAACTATCTTGTTTAAATTAATAACATACTTAACAATAGAGACTGGAGAAGGAAAACAGTGGGTTTATAAATGAAAAATTAAAAATAGGTGTACTGTATTTTGCAGATGATGGGATATTATTAGCAAATTCAGTAGAGAAAGCAAAACTTCTTAACGCAGTGCTTGAAATCAGTAAGGAATGTGGCCTAGATATAAACAAAAAATAAAAGCAGCACAATAATATTCAATATGAAAGAATAGCCACAGGAAATAAGAAATTTGAGTGAAGGACTCAATAAAATACTTAGGCATAATTATTGACAACAAAAGAAATTACTTCAAGACACAAAGAGGAAAAACAATTGATAAGGCCCAAAAACTAGTCAATGTCACCTACTCCATCACAGCAAAGAGTTGTAACAAAACAAAGGCCCAAAAAGTAGTCAATGTCACCTACTCCATCACAGCAAAGAGTTGTAACAAAACAATGATAGGGATAACATACTGGAAGCATGTTGCACTACCTTCAATACTATATGGATCAAATGTAATAAATTACTCAGATACAAAAGTTTCACAGAGAATTGAAAATAGCGTGTACACGCGGATATTAGGTGCCCCAAAGTATGCAGCTAATTGTACACTCAGAGGTGAAATAGGACCTTCCTCAGTAAAGTGCAGAAAATAGAAGGAAGACTACAGTACACAAAAAATATAAAAAGTGGCAAAAATGACCTCCTAAAAATGATCCTCGAACTCATGACAAACTGGGCAAAAGTGACGCGGGACCTCCTAAAAATGATCCTCGAACTCATGACAAACTGGGCAAAAGTGATGCAGAAGTACTTAGACACAATAGGCATTAACAAGAGAGATCTAGGTAGGGCAGAGAAAGACGAATTAAAGGAGAAAACTAAAAACTGGGACACAAGAATATGGGGATGAGGAGGTAGGAAAAAAGACCAGCTTAACAAAGAATGGAAAAAGGATAATAAAGAAGAGTCAGTATATGACAACCATCCATCATTTTAAACAGATGCAGAACAAACTGCCTATCACTAAATAAGAGAAAAAAACACACAAATGAGAATACAAAATGTCAAATATGTGGAGCAGAGGTGGAGGACTTACAACACTTTCTATTGTACTGTACAGGGTATACAAATGAGAGAGAGAAAATCACAGAACTACAACAGCCATATATAGAAGACAAGGGCAACATCATTGGAAACTACCTGTTCTGCGACAAAAATACAGAACATAAGAAACTTTATACAAATTTTGGAAAGTGAGGGCAAATAAGATAAGGGAGCTACACGACTGAAACACAAATAATGCTGCTAAAGGAGGCGCCGTTGCAAAGGCACTACCTCTGACATTCATCTGATCTGATCTGAGGTGGAGGAGGAAGAAGGAAGTATAGAAGGAAGGAAGGAGGACGAAGTGTAGGATGAAGGCATGAACGAGAGAATGAGGCTGATGTGGAAAGAAAGCGTACGGAACTCCCTGGCGTAAGCATCGAGCAGAGAGGCCACAAGAAGTGTAGAAAATGGTGGAGAAAACTAGGGGATGATGGGAGATGGAGAGAAGAGCAGGCGAAGGAGGTGAAATGCGAAGATCGGAAATAAAGGGAAGAACACATGGAGACAGAAAATGGGTGAAATATATGCAAAGAGGACTTGAAGCATCTGGATAAATAAGATAAACCACAGTGTTACTGTTTATGAGGTTTATATACAAGGTTTAATATTACTGATCTATTAGAGGACATGGATACCAATAATGAGGTCTAGTTAGCAAATTTTAACATCAATAAGTGAGGGAGGAAGACAGCAAAGAGCTTCACGGATCTAACGTGAGGTAGCGGAGGGTGAGGGAGAGTTATGGACGTGTAAGGCAGGGTATACAAGTGCCCTTGGGTATACAGGTAAGGTATACAAGTGTCATAAGTGTAATGTATGGTGCCACTAGACTTACGCTCAATCTAGTAAAACTTCTTTTGTCGTGTTTTCGTCATGGGGTACAGTAAATACTGTAGTAAAATAAACTCAGGGATTATGTTTATAGTGAGTGATTATTGTATCTTCCGTGTGTGAGTTTTTATACACACACACACACACACACACACACCACACACACACACACACCACACACACACACACACACACACACACACATAAACTGAACTGACTGATAATTAACACACACACATACAATTCACACTTAGTCCGACTCACTAACTCTCTCAAGCGTACACACACACACAGAACTAACCTTTATAATCTTCCACTATCCATCCACGTAAGCAAATCCATCTGTATTTCGCAGCCTCATACCAGCTTGACCCCTATTGCTTGGCTGGGGAGGGTGGCTTTGATGACCTCACTCTGGAATAAATTTTTGATGAGTAGGGGGCTGAGGAGAGCCTCAAGATCTATAGTCTGTTCCTGCTAACCTGGTAAAATAATAATAATAATAATCAAAAAAGCAAACACCAAAATCAATAATAAGAATCATTCACATAATCCATACTCTGTTCCCACTGTGATAAAAAAATAAATAAATAAAAAAAATAAATCATTCACATAATTCATACTCTGTCCAAACTTGGTAAAATAGAGAAAATTTATCACAGAAACAGGACATCAAAGTCCATCACATAATCCACAGTCCGTCCACTCAAAGCTGATAAAATTGATACTGTTCTGTACCGCATGTAATTCCTCCACTATTGTGCTATATTCTTTTTACTCTAACTTGGCCTAAAATGGAGAATGAAATACTGCACCAAGAGGGTGTACGTAAGTGAAGTGAAGGGAAGGAGTGGGAAGGGGAGACCGAGGATGAGGGATGGAGTTCGGAGGTATATGAGAGGGGAGCGAGTTGGGGGGTGGGCAGTCAAATGGTGGGTGACAGCGACTTGGAGACGTATTGTCTGCAGCCACCCTTTGCAGGAGTAGGGCATCGGGCTATAGACAGATAGAATTATATATATAGAGAGAGAGATAGGTTCGTTAGTGCTATAAACCAAGCCATCATTCTTCTACCAATCGTTATTCAATTTGTTGTTGCGACATTTATAAATCTATTCCCTTTTCGTTGTTCGACATGTTTATCCATGCCACTTCGACAATTCAAACCACCCACCACCAGACACACTGGCTGAGCTGGTCTCCTGCGCTCTGCCCTGCTGATTGGTTGCCTTTCATTGGTCTGTATCTCTTTTTGGCCTCCACCTAACACCCCTACTATTACCCATCGTGATGACTGACGTATCATCTGATGTAAGAGACAGCTCCCCACAGACCCAAACTTAGCACCTTTCACTTACAAGACGAAGCACATCATCAGCAACCTCAAGCACTCATCTGCCTGTGGACCAGACAACATAAGCAACATACACCTAAACCACTAAACCGCAGGCCGTCACTTTTGTGACGCTCGATGGCGATGCTCGAGCCGTGGGCCATCAGTTGGGTGCCTCTGTTTTCTTTTTAAGTAGCCGGGGCTGTCAAGATATATATATGAAAAATTTTAGGAGAAGCCCGAGTGATAAAAAAGTAAGTGACAGCGCGAATTACCACCGGTGGGAAGTGCCAGGACCGCCTCCCACAACCCCGTGGTTTAGGGGTTAAACACATTGGACCACAAGGCATACAAGCACTCATCAACATATCAAACTACAGCTACTCACACAACATAATACCCAACATCTGGAAGGATGGCATTATCATCACTATCCCCAAACCCAACAAAGACCCCACATTACCTTCCTCACACCGCCCAATCCCACTCCTCTGCACCTCCTCCAAAGTCACTGAAAGACTGGTACTACAACTAGTTACACCTCACACACCCCTAGCCCCATCACAACATGGTTTTAGGCCACTACACTCCACAAACACTCTTCTTACAGACCTCACACAGAGAGTTTTTGATGGCATGAATTTAGCTAGGCCACCACATAGAACACTCCTTGTCACACTAGACATTAGTAAAGCTTTTAATTCCATCCCCCACCACAACCTCACAAACAAAATATTCAACACAAACATGCACAATAACACAAAAAGATGGCTGGAAAACTACTTAGCAGGGAACCTTTGGCCTAAGCAATGATGATAATATTTGATATAGATCTGTAAGAAGATAGTCAGTACTACCAGTACCAAAGCTACTACCAGTATGGTGCTACAGTATGGTGCCTTAACCAGTAATGAGTTTTATTTTGAAGAAAAAAATACCTTTTTTTTAGTTACAGTAATTTATGCTGGCCTTCATAACATGTGCCTGTGTGTGCATGTCTGTTGATTTGTGTGCGTGTTAGTGGGTGTGTGGGTGTCATTAGTACCTGTCCGAAGTGTTAACATTAGATTGTATTATTCGAGTGTGCATTTGTTGAGTCAGTGAGGTAGATACAGTAGAACATCAATTATCCGCGAGCCAGTCAACCGGAATTGGCACTAAACCAGACAGTTTAAGGAAAATTTCCAAAATCGATCAACCGGGGAAACTCCAGGACCTAACCGGCATTTCAAATTCACCGCGCAACCATCCCGCCCAAATGTTTTCATTCCTTCGTCACGAAGCGCATCACCACAGTCCCTGCCATTGTTTTGAGGCTTAACAGTGTCGTAATATTTGATGGAATGTCAGCCATGGCTCCTGGCTGTTCGTGGATAGATGCTGATGAATCACTTCGAAAGATCATCCGATTCATGGACAGTAATCCAGCCTACACAGCTAATGAACTGCTTCATTTTCGTAGCTATTAATGATGACTTCCAAAATCGCCGTCGTGTTGCAATCAAACAGTCAGACATGGACTTTTTAACTGGGGATAAATATGCAAAAACAGCAAACATTTCGCTCGTATCCTTATGGTCATTTGTGGGGTTCCCAGATAGTGATGCATCAACCTCCACACCAGCAAGTACTCCAGCAAAATACTTTAATTAATTAATTAATTAATTAATCAATACTTTAATAACTATATTTCAGAGGGATCCATCAAAGTCTATGTTCAATAGCGTAGGCTTTGGATAGTATTTATTTGTTGCACCATTAGTCAATAATTGTTTTTTCCTCACTGTAGTCACCTGTGAATTATATTCTAGCAACTGTCTTGTTATTGTTGTGGTCAATAATTGTTTTTTCCTCACTGTAGTCACCTGTGAATTATATTCTAGCAACTGTCTTGTTATTGTTGTGACAACGAGTTTGACTTGATGGCGAATTGTCCTGAAACCATCAGTCCTTGCTGAAGACTTCTTTATAGCTTTTTTTTCCTTTATTGTTGATGACTAATGGCTTTCAAAAATAGGTTCACACAGCATTTTGTGTGTGTGTGTGTGTGTGCCAAAACTTATTCCTGGTGAAATATGCATGATGCTAGACAGCCATCATCCATGTGTTGTTTAGGTCAAAAGCTTGATTGGTAAAGAGGACTTTCAAGAGGCTTAGTGGCAATCCTTGGCAATTAAAATTTTTATGGGGAGTATTAGAGGACAAAACTAATCGGTTAGGTAAGGTTAGAATGCAGTATGCAGTGATGTATCCAGTCAGTGAGACTGTGTAAACACACGTCTTGAGTATCCTAAGACAGACATTTATAATTATCCTTAACTATATTTTTAACGAAAAATATGAGGCTCACAACCTAACCCCCTATTTTACATGTAAATATGTGTCACATTTTAGCTAACAGTGTAGTAAGGATAATTACAATTTAAGTTAAATAAAATACACTGAATGCATTAGGCCTATTTTGTGTCCCTGCAACCCATCAAAACTCCTCTAGTTTGAGAATCACTGGTGTAAGAGAACATGAAATGGGTGTTAATCGATTTTCCGGCTACTTGAATTCCCCGTGGCTCACAGATAATCGACGTTCTACTGTACTTGGTAATTAAGCAAAGTTTTGTTTAGGAAAGAGAGATCAGTTACCCTTACAGTTTGGAATATACGCAATGCATTTTTATATAATTTTTTCATCTGTAAAAGTTTCTGAAGAGTTCTTAGTTATATCTGTGGCCAGAATACCTCACTACAATGTGATATGATGCATCTTAATGTGATCTCAAATTATGAGCTCAAAAAAGATATTTTTAGATGTTTCTCTTTATACATGTATAACTTGGGCCACGAGTACTCAACATTTTTTTTGACATTTTTTAAAAACTTCTAAAGTGTCTGAGGTTTGGCCAGTGTGTCCAGAGACAGGTGCAATTAATCATTCTCAGGTTTAAAGGGCAAACACCTGGATGTCCGAAGTTTGGAAGATCGGATACTTGGTAAAAAAAAAAAAAACGAGTTTAGCGTAGCTAATTTTCTTTATTATAAAGATTAAGTAGGTATTGTCCCTGGCTATCATATGACACCAACAGGGATAAAATTTGCACCATTTTACACAGAGTTATTCATTAAAACACATAAAAAGTGTCCGAAGTTAGGGTGTTTTACGTTACACCAGATTACTGGTGTCCTCCATTCATGAAGTATCTGTAACAGTTGGACTTGAACAGCTGGAGGTTGAAGTTTGGAGGGAAACAACTCTAGGGAAGCGAGTTCCAGAGAGATGCAGTTCGGGGAATAAAAAGATTCTGATGGGCAGAAGTTCTGCAATATGGCTGTGTGACATTCCAGCCATGAGCGCTGCCAGATGCCCGTGTAGCACGAGGGACGGAATGGAGAGGTGGCACAATGGACGCAACTTCATCTGAGCATTTGCCATAAAAATACCTGTAAAATAATGCAAGGGAGACAACATTCCTTCTTACTCATAAGGGAGTAAATTATTTGCAATAGGGTTACTAATAATTCCAACAGCTTTCTTCTGAATTTTGTCTAGTTGTTTTAATGCAACCTCTCCACATCCATTCCACAAGGGTGAGCAATATTCAAGCTGAAAGCGCACATGACTCTTGTAAATTATAGCTACCGGTATCTGCTCGTCAGTGAAGAAGTTACGGACACTGTATAATAATCCAAGTTTCTTTGAGGTGGTTTTAGCAAGTGATCTGACATGAGAGGTCCAGCTGAGGGCAATGTTAAGTGAGACGCCAAGAAGTTCAATACTTTTGGAGACGGCAATATTAGTAGCATTAAAGGAAATATATGAATCAGGCAATATCTGTCTATTAGTGAATTGTATATACAGTATTTGGTTTTACTAGCAGGAGACAAGGTTGTTTTGTCCCCATTCACTGATCATAGATAAGTCTTAATTTATGAAGATGGCTGTGCTGAGTTGAGAGAGATATCAGACTTTGTAAATGGGTGTCTGAGTGTGAATGAACTGTGAAGTGTCGAGTCATCTGCATATGAATGGATGAGAATGTGGGTGACAGATAAGAGATCATTAATATTAACCAGGAATAGGGTTGGTGACAACACTGATCCCTGTGGCACGCCAGCATTAACTGAGTGGAAATTGGAATATACATCATCTACTTTTACTCTCACTTTTCTGTCGCTGAGATAGGCTATGAGGCAAGCAGAGGAACAAAAGACGTTAGTCCATAGCAAGGGAGTTTGGACAGCAGGGAACGATGCCATACTTTGTTGAAAGTCTTAGAACTGTCAAGGGCTACTGCATGTTTCTCCATATAAGTCAATTAATTGATGGATGGTATGAGACAGGAGATTGAGCATGTCAATGGTGGATCTTTCATGGCAGAAACCATATTGTTTATCACTAATTAAGTTGTTGGATTCAAGGTGTTTAACTATGTGCTTATTGATTAAAACTGAAAATACTTTACCAAGAGAAGATGTGACAGCTATTGGTCTGTAATCAGAGAGGTCAGAGGAACTTCCTTTCCTTGGAATTGGGTGGATATTGGCTTCTTTCCATGAATTTGGGAATGAAGAAGTACATATGCATAGTTTGAATAGTTTTGCAAGAACAGGTGCAATTTCTGGGGAACACTTTTTCAAAACAATTGGAGTAATTCCAGCTAGGCCTGGAGCTTTGTTGGTAGGTAAATAATCTAGGAAGGATTTTACGTATCTTGTCTGTATTTTAAGTGGAAAAATTTCGGTAGAGTCAAGTTCTAGTACTGGGATGTTCTGGCTGACTTCCTCTAAGGTAGAATTTCTGGCAAATGTACAGGCAAACATAATTGCTTTCCTATGTGGGTCATTTGTAATGTTGCCATCTGAAGTTTTTAGTGGGGAAATGGATGATGACTTGTTAAAATTATTATTAAAAGAATTAAGAGTTGACCAGAATATTCTCTTGTCATTAGGGCTGTTAAGTAGTTTTGATGCTTGATTATGAAGAAAGTTTGATTTAGCGAGATTTATTACAAGATCATTCCACGATGATGTCAGCCTTTTGTGTCAAAATCAGAATTGCTTAAAAGTATATAAATTATACATCATTTTAAAGCTTATCATTGATTTGTATGAATCTGAAGAGAAAAAGAGCATAAACTGTCAACTAAGGGAGCTGCATAAAAAATTGTCATATGTCACCAAAGAAAAATCAATGCTGAATTTACCAATTTTCATAACATCATTGACCAGAGTATGTTACTGTTTGGAATGGTGACATAGCGTTTTATTGGAAATGCATCTATTTGAGTTGTGATTGACACTACAGTTGTTTACATATATGTTGTGGTCAGAATGTAGAATGACCTTTAAATGGAAGTACAGTATTTCAGGAGTAACGTGTCTCACGTTTTTCCCCCCATTTTTCCCACACACAGCTAACAAACTGGAGAATACCAACATAACTTTATATTATAAATAGGCATCCCAAGACCTTACTAATGTAACGTTGGGATACTTTGAAACAAACCCTGGTAAGCCATATGGTCTGTCACACACATTACATGCCCACTGTGAGGAATGTTACCGGAAAATGATGTAACGTTTCTCACGCACACCTTTGAACAAAAAATCAAAGTAGCTGTACTGAAGTCCAAAGATAAAAACCCCCATGTTTGTAATTTAGTATGTTACCTTTAAGTTTTTATTCTTTCCGGACAGTAAACTGATTTTGCCTGGTACCTGGTGAGCGTGCTTTACCATCACATTTGAAATCTGCTGGTATTCATTTTACACATGTATCATTGTGGACTGATGGGGCAACAGCCCACTTCAAGAATAGGTATTCTATGGCAGCTCTAACCTACTACAAAGACATCCACAACTGCACTGCTGAATGGAACTTTCAAGAAAGTTATCATGGCAAGGACCCTCATGATGGGATTGAGGCTTTACTAAAATGGAATGTCTATGGGCGAGTTTTGCAAGGTTGCTGTACGGTAAGGTCTGCTGTACAATTTTATGAGGAGGCTGAACAAATAACAGGTAAAACTCAACGAATGTATGTGTCTACTGAATATATAAACACTGAGAAGTCAAAATATGTAGAGATCTGGAAAAACTGTAAGGCAGCAAAATCCATTCAGCAGTGCAAGTCAGTAAAGCCTCTTGGACACTATAAAGTAGCACTATATCATTTGACTGCAGACCAATCACCTTTTAAGCAGTGCTATCTTCAGCAGACTGGCTATGACCCACAATCTGACTCTAGTACTAGCAGCAACAGGGAAAGTACACCTTCTCTTGCAGAAATGTCAGTCATTCATGTCCCAGCCTGAGTCACACAGTACTACTGATACTGAGGCAACACAAAAACGATCCCCAGGTAACTATGTACAGTACTAGTTCATTACACTACCAAGAAGTTGTTGAAGCATTATGTTGCAGTGGTAGAATCAGTTCCGGAGCCAGGCAAGTTTGAAGTCAATTATTTAAGAAAGAGAGGCACTGACAGAATGGGTGATAGCCAGTTTCATTTTCCTGACAACCTAGACAGAGACGAGATCTCAGAGGATATGGCTGTGTAGGTATTGCCAACTCCTCATGTGTCAAGAATGACACACACATTCAAAGGGGTGAACTTTCCTTCCTCAATCAATTAGTCTAAAAGGATGAATTTTCAATCTTCGATGAGCAAGTAGCTGATCTTTAATTTTTGAGATGTTTATATCACTGGTGTGATATACAGGTAAGCTTATCATGTAACTTTCACATCAATTAGTGGCTGTAGGGTTACCTACATGTTATAAGGTAATTTATGTTCATAATATTCAAAATTACATTGTTCTTTTCCATTGCTTCACCCCCAACCCTGCATTACAAGAATCATGTTTTGGTTAATTTATCATGTGCTTCACATTAATACATGATTTACATAGTTTTGTGATATTTACAATTACTGTAACCTTCATAAGAGATGATTCTGTAATTACATGAAAAACAAAAATCGCACAAGTAACGTTTCTCACTTTTCCTGTAATGTGTCTCAGTCACATTTTCCTTAACAGTAGCAAAAGTCTTACGAGAAACAGAATTTGCTAGGTATGGTTATGATTCTCATACACTGACATATTACTGATATAAAGCACTTCTTGACTGAACCAATAAAATCACAGTTATTGAAAATATTCATGCAGAGCAAAAGGTGGGGTAGCATCGTGGTAACGTTTCTCACACCACTTTTAAAAATCTATAAAACATCAGAATAAAAACATATGAATAATCTGATTATGGCATAATGCAGTGTGAGGCGTCGGTAATATACATTGCAAATGGCATTTATTTATATTGCCTACATAAGAAAATGCAAGTGAGAGTAGATCAGTAACTTGTCTCTGAATGTAACGTTTCTCACGATGGAATGACCCTACAGCTTTTGCATGGTTTCTAGCAATTTTAAAGTGACAGTGATTCAGATGTTTTTTAAGTACCGTAAACTAGGGTGAATTCGGACTCGGAGCGAATTCGGATATTATTGCAATAAAAAATTATTTAAATTAATTAATAAACATATTAGAAATCTGTTTGTGCTCAATTGTTTGTAATTCTTTGGTGTACTTTTGTGTATAAAGATCTTTAATATATCACGTGACACATACCAAATATATACTAAACAGCAAACCAATATAAAAAGAATAAAATTCGTATCACTGGCAAAGTTTCTCTGGGAGAAATGTTGATGAATAGATGCAAAAAAGTCTTTGGTGCCCAGATGCACTTTCATGCGTAGTGTGAAAGTGCACAGTAAGTAATTGGCATTATCTTCTCAATCTCTTAATTGGGCATTTAATGAAATTTAAATACAAAAGTCAATGTAGACAAGAGTAAAGTTATGCTGTTTGAGAGGAATACAGTCACAGAATGCACAGTTAGATTGGATGGTGAGGATATGGAGAATGTGAGTGCATTCAAGTACTTGGGTAGTGTGATGAGTAAGGATGGAAGTTTTGGGGATGAAATACTTGAAAGGGTACAGCAGGGAAGGAAGGTTGTTGGTTCACTGAAAACGGTGATGAGAAATAGGGAGGCGAGTATGGAAGTCAAGAAGTCACTGCATGATAGTATCGTGATCCCTACCCTGACGTATGGAAGTGAGGCATGGACCTTGTTAGAGGGTAACAAGTCAAGAGTGGGAGCAGTGGAAATGAGTTACTTGAGAGGAGCATGTGGAGTGACATGAAGGGACAGGTCGATGAATGAAGAAGTGAAGGAACGTTGTGGGGTGGATGTGGATGTGGTTGAGAAGATTACAAGAAATACACTGAGGTGGTTTGGACATGTGGAGAGAATGGAGAATAAAAGACTGACTAAGAGGGTGTATGCAGGTGGGGTGGAGGGAGGGAAAGACTGCAGATGAGGTGAAGGGATGCAGCCGTGAGGTATATGAGGGAGGGGGGAGTGAATTGGGGGGAGGGTAGGCAAATGGTGGGTGACAGAGCAACTTGGAGGCATTTTGTCTGTGGCCACCCTTTGAGGGATTAAGGCGTCGGGCTATAGATGGATAGATAGATAGATTTTTTTTTTTTTTTTTGCAAATTGAAGTCAATTCGGACACTGAGGTCAATTCGGACTTTGGGGTCAATTCGGACAGGGGGAGGATGAACGAAAAAAATAACTTTTTACTATGTACTATTGCCTATAATTTGCCAGGTGTGGATATCGTGTGTAATTGGGTTCACACGTGTCATTTACAGGTATACTCTTGAGCTTTTATGATACTAACTGTTTAAGCAAGGACACCCAATGACTTGAACATATAAGAAAAGAACTGGTGCAGATCGAGGTCCTTATCAAAGTGAAAAAAAGCAAGCAAAAACTTGGTAAAGTCAAATAATCATGTTAAATATTATATTTAACCAATTTTCCATTATTCTTCCAAAAGAAGAAATTATTAGTCAAAAATCATCGTTAAGTATATACGGTACTAAGGTTTGTAGCTAGATTTATACTATCTACATGTGTTCTAATATGTTTTATTTAAACCAAAGAAAAAATTAAATTGCTATTGTGTTTATATCTCATGGTCATTAGCTTATTTTGTCAGGGAGTGACATTATTTTTGTATTGGAAGAACGTTTAAAAAGCCCCAAAACGTCCAAAATGGCCCCACATACAGCCGAGACTAAACTGGGAGCCCAGGTTAATCACTTGCATTCATTTTCAATTAATGTATGAATTCATACAGTGTCCGAATTCACCAGAGTGAGTACACATTCAGACACTCATTACTGTATTTGCTACAATTATATATGAAACATTTTAAATTCTTGACTTCTATGATTCAATACTCTAGTGGACCAGCCCCACATACAATACTTACGATCTTGGATTGAACTAAACACTAGATTACATGGAACAAAAAAACAAAAAAATCGTCCGAATTCACCCCAGTTCACGGTAAGTGTTATATTCTAATGACTTTTGGGGTGCTGCTCTTGCACAGTTGTTATCAAACCATTTTGGAGGGTTTGATCTTTTAGTGAACTGTTGACTTGGTATGAACAAATCCATACCAGCTAGTATTAAATCACAAATATGGGACTGGGTAGAACTGGCATCACTAGAGAAGAAAGACTGCCATGGAATGTCAGCAAGATAATTTCTAAATCCATCCCAGTTTGCCCTATCAAAGTGCCATCGGGTCACCCGGACAGGTTCAGAACGGGGAGGTTAGGGGGGGGGCTAACTAATGAGGCTTTGATGAGATTGTGGTTAGAGGATGAAAGTGGTGACAGTACCTCTATCACGTATTGATCTGGATTATCTGTCAGGAACATATCCAAGAGATGGGCATTATGGTCAGGATTATCTGGCATTCTGGTTGATTGCTTTACCAGCTGCGTGAGATTAAACGATTCTGCAAACAGCTTGCACTCAAGACCAGCATCGTCAGTCCTGGCAGAATGCAGTAACCATTCAACATTACGAGGGGCATTCATTAAGTCCACAGCCCGATTATTAAACTGCACGAAAGTATGCAAATTGTGATGAGGACAAAGTCGAATCAATCAAAAGTTTGTGACAATTCCTAATTAAGTTTATTGTTTCCCTCAGATTGGATGCCCATTTGCCAGTGACACAATATCGACGTCAGCAATGGACAAAATTCAGCAGCGTTCAGTTATTCATTTCATGGTGCTGCAGGAAAAGGCGCCAAAGGTTATCCACGAGGAATTGGTGGCGACATTGGGTGACAATGCTCTTGCATATGCAATAGTCACAAAGTGGGCAGCTCTCTTCAAAGCTGGTTGAGAGAGCGTTGAAGATGATCCATGCAGTGGTCGGCCATAGACTGCAGTGACTGAGGAAAATGTTAACTCTGTGGAGAAAATTGTGATGGAGGATAGGCGTGTGTCTGTGAGACACATTGCTGCTGAAGTGAGGTTGTCTGTGGGGTCCACTGAATCCAACCTCCATGATCGCCTCAACATGTCCAAGGTGTCAGTACGATGGGTCCCCCGTTTGCTGTCTCTGAGCAGAAACGTGTTCGCATGGAGACATCATGCGAAATTTTGAGCTTCTTCAACGTTGACCGCGAGGACTTCCTGCCTTGACTTGTTAGCCAAGATGAAACCTGGGTCCCTCACTTCAACCCAGAAAGCAAGGTCAAGTCCTGCCAGTGGAAGCATCCAGTCTCTTCAGCACCAAAGAAGAGCAAGGTCATGAAATCAGCTGGTAAGGTCATGGTGACTGTCTTCTGGGATGCCTCTGGAATTCTGTTGGTGGACTTTTTCCAGCAGCAGTGCACATTCAATGGTGATTACTATGCCTCTCTTTTGGGAGAGCTTCGGGCCGCCATCATCCAGAAAAGGCAAGGAAAAATAACGAAAGGTGTGCGCTTGCTTCAAGACAATGCGCCCACTCACAAAAGCAGAGTGGCCACCACCAAAGAGCCATCGACTATGGGTTCGAGTTGTTGCCGCATCCTCCATATTCACCGGATCTCGCACTATCAGACTACCATCAGTTCCCACACACGAAGAAAAATCTCTGTGGCTGCGTGTTTGCCGACATCAATGAGACAAAGAAGCTGTTATGGAGGTTTTGGAGGGGTTTTCAACAGAATTTTTCAGAGGAGGCCTGGAAGCTCTGGAAAGGCATTGTGAAAAGTGTGTCTTTGAATGGAGCCTATGTTGAAAAATAAGCATTATGTACTCTATTCATCACAGTCATATCTCTGCTCCTTCAGGGTCAGGCTATGGAATTTTTGAACGCCCCTCGTATGTACGTTTAAATCACCCAAAATAGTAATTTTGGTAGTAAGCGTAAGGTTGAGGTTACTCAACTGTGTGGACATTGAGTCAAATATACTGGGTGCTGAAGAGGCATTGGGGGAGCGATAGACTACACATATATTTGGTAATATTTAGATAATATAGTTTGTACAATGAGTAATCAACATTGGATGAAGAGAAGTTTAAGATAGCATCAACTGCATATTGAGATTTGATATAACAACAGGTGCTGCCCTTGTTACGGAAGTTTGAGAGTAGATGGTAACCGGGAAAACAAAATGGGGATATTTCAGTAAAGGGTGAGATTTGTGGTTCTGTAGGCCAGAGGAGATATGGACTGTACGAAAAAATAAACTGAATTTAGGTTGGTCCACTCTCTTGACTCTAACTTGGACTAAAATTGCCAACTCCTCAACCTGAATGCTAAGTTGTGATAATAGATTAACACTAGAATATTATGCAAGTCACAGAGATGAGCTATGGAGAACAGATTATCACAAGATTATTATGCTAGTCACAAAGAAATGCTATGAAGATGGAAAATAAATTAACACTATCATGACTACAAGGCCCTCAGTTAACCCAGAGTTACGTTGGTTACGATCGACTTGGATTGATTTTTAATGCATTTTGATAAATTTCCTAGATTTTATACATGAAATTTCTATCAATTTTATTTTATTCCTGGTAAATGTATGCTTTAAACTCCTCAGCTGCATAAAGCATTCCCGAAGTACCGATCAGTAGGTCATGAACATTTGGAACAGCCGCGTAACATACTGTATTGTGGACTTTGGGGTCACTCTTGGTACCCACTGGATGCTTATGCTTGATGAGTGGGTCGCAAATTGTCACTTTCGTTTCATTTGTAAAAGCTCTAACCTGCTTGCATGTGTCGGCCTTGGTCACCTACTAGTAGCTTTCCATGATAATTTAAGTCAGCTTTCCCGCACTACCAACATAGGTTTATGCTCGATGAGCGGGCTGTGAATTGTCAATGAGGAGAGTAAACTTCGACTAAAATGTTATGTTAGGTGGAGGGATGGAGTTGAGAGGTATATGGGGGAGGGAGGAGTGAGTTGGGGGGAGGGCAATCAATGGTAGGTGACAGAGCAACTTGGAGGCATTTTGTCTGCAGCCACCCTTTGCGGGAGTAGGGCGTCGGGCTATAGATACCATAAATAGATAGATAGATAGATAGATAGGTTAGGTATATGCGTCTCAAAACTATTTCTCTATTGCCAGATGCTTTAAACCTGTAAGGGGTGGCCACAAAGAAATTGCTTCCATGTCAGCCTGTCCCCCGCCATATCACTGCCCTGTGTCTCAAAACAAAGCATGAAAACACGATAATTTTGGCCAGCTTTTCCGCACTACCTACATAAGTTAGGGTTGACACAGCCTAGGGGTTACGAAGAATGATCCTACTGATTAAATTCACACGTTTGTTTTCCGGCACAATAAAAAAAACTTAACATGCTCAAAGGTCAATATTGCTTATTTCCCAAGTGGAGGTCATGTTAGGTTGAATCGTTAGGTCATTACACTAGGTGAGGTTGTTAAGTCGATTGTGGTTTAGTTTATAATGTATATAATTCAAGTGATTTGGATTTTATTCCTGATCTAAATTCATGTTTATTTTTCAATTTAATTCCTTGATTTTATTCCTTATCTCCAGGCAATTAATTATATTATTGATTGTATTCCCCATCTTCATTTATTTTTAATTTTGATTTTACTTTTCTAACTTCATGGATTTTCTTCAAACTCCATATCTCAAGCAATTTATTTTGATGTATTTTATTGATTTTATTCCCTGTCTTCATTTTTTTTTTAAATTCCTTATCTAACTTTATGGATTTTTTTTTCAATCTATTTCCTTGATTTTATTCCATATCTCTTCAAGCAATTTATTGTAAAGAATTTTACAGATAATATTCCCTCCAACAATTTTTATTTTGATTTTATTCCTTATCTAACTTGGATATTTTTTTCTATTTCCCTGATTTTATTCATTGTACCAAGTAATTTATTTTGATGTATTCATTTTGATTTATTTATTCCCCCTGGCAATTTTTTTATTGATTTTATTTCTTATGTACCTTCATAGATTTTTTTTCAATCTAGTTCCTTGATTTTATTCCACATTTCTTCAGGCAATTTATTTGGATGTATTTTATTGATTTTATTCCCTATCTGACCACCTTTTTTGCAAACAATTTTCTGTATTCCATACATAACCTCAGGGGAAGTATTGTCATCCATTTTATTTCATTCTGTGTTTGACTGGCGATTTTTTCTATTTTGATTTTAATTCCAATTTGACTTGACACCCCCATAGGTGGTAGGAGTCAGTTGCCACAAAATTAAGTTCCAAAATCATTCAAACTACGTTTAAAAAAATCGTAAAATGAAAAAATAAAAAAGCAAAAAACGAGTGGAAAAAAATAAGGAGAAATATGCCCCAGGGTTGTCACCATAACATTACCTTCCTCTTCCCTCCTCTCTCTCTCATTCCTCCATCTTCCAACTCTATGTAATCTATGTATAATATAAATTCTCTCTATTAAGAAAATAAAAAAAATAAAACTTTCTATCGTGAATATTTGCAATTTTCTCCACCTCCATCGCTGCTCTAACCCACTCCTTCCACCCCAATCCCATTTTTCCTCCATTCATCCCTCCTCTACCTCTCATTTTTCCCTCCTCTTCTCCACCCCCAAAAAATCCCTAAATCCCCAAAATACGCCACATATACTCAAACCATCTGAAAAATACTTACCACCGCGAATATTTGGGATTTTCTCCGCCAGTCATTCAACCCATTCACAGCTTAAGCATACTGACACGATAAGATGGCGTCGTATATCCGGGTCTTTTACAAGGTTCTATTTTTTTTTCTTTTGACGTTCTAGGAATTATATTACTAATTCAAACCGTATAAACCGTACGAAAATTGTACAAAATAATTTATCTATAGGCGTCGGGAAGCATTAAGCCAATTACGTAACTATTTTAACATTACTACCACGGGTTCCAACAACACGGTACACAATCGTTTGGAAAATTATGGAAAAATTCTTTTATATAACATTCTAAATTACATTTCCCAATAATATTTTATTTCCCAAACTATATCTGCACAGTGGGATTAAAAAATGATGTATATAAATTATTCTGAAATAACATTAGAGAACACGACTTCGCTTATAATTTAAGGGCAAACTGAAATATATTCTCCTCCCCAACCCCCCGGGCCTTAAAATTAATCCTAATATTGTCTAACATCTTTTCCTAACCGATTAATATTTCTTATTATACTTTACTGTCTTCTTCTTTTATATAAATCCTTCCAATATTACCTAACTTTTTCCTAAGCAATTAATTTTGCCTGTTACACCTTACTGTCCTGTTCTTGGTTACAAAAATCCTTCCAAATTTGTCTAACACCTTGTCGTAAGTGATTTATTTTGCTTATTACACCTTACTGTCCTGGTACATAAATCCTTATTGGCGAACATCATCCCGTAAGCGATTTATTTTGCTTGTTACGTCTTACTCCTGTTGCGTAAATCCTTCCAACATCTCTTCTCATACGACAATAAATAAAAATAATTCAATGATGGATCCACATTCAGAAACATTTTATAAAACTAAACGGTATTCTTCTGTGGTTAGGAAGCTTACTGACACCTTTTCTTTAGCGATTTATTTCAGATTCTGCTCCGTGACTATTCTTATCATCGGGTAAGGAAGCTCCTTAACACCTCTTCCTTGGCGATTTGTTTTGGGATATGGTTGATTAATATCTTTCTGCATATTATTTACGCAGAGTATGACAATATTGCCAGGATTTATGTAACAGAAGAGGACAGTAAAGTGTAATAAAATAAATCGCTTTGGAAAAGGTGTTAGGCGATATTGGAAGGATTTCACAGAGCACTTAGGAAAAGGTGTTTGGGAGCTTCCATCACCTTTTGCACCTTATTTCCTGTCCAGTGAGATAATATTATGGCTTTACATCCTTTCCACAGCACTTCTTCGCGACTAGCATCATATTCTAGTGTTAATCTATAGCTACACTTTTTTCCACAGCATTTCTGTGTGACTAACATCATATTCTTGTGATAATCTATTGCAACACTTTTTGCATATCCTTTCCATAGCACTTCCTCGTGACTAACATCATATTCTAGTGTTAATCTATTGCTACACTTCTTTCCATAGCACTTCTTCGTGACTAGCATCATATTCAAGGGTTAATCTGTTGCTACACTTCTTTCTATAGCACTTCTTCGTGACTAGCATCATATTCAAGTGCGAATCAATTGCTACACTTCTTTCTATAGCATTTCTTCGAGACTAGCATCATATTCTAGAGTTAATCTATAGCTACACATCTTTTCATAGCACTTCTTCATGACAAGCATCATAATCTAGTGTTAATCTATTGTTGAAACTATCTATATCTGTATATCAATCTATTGCCAAATGCCTTCATCCTGTGGGTGGCCACAAACAAATCACCTCTATGTCACCCTGTCCCTTGCCATTTCACTGCCCTTACCCCCAGCTCACACCTCCCTCTCTCATATACTGTACCTCTCCACTACATCTCATCCTTGGTCTCCCACTCCCTCCCTCCACCTCACTCACGCTCTCCTATTCAGTATCATCTCTCTCTACTCCCTTCCATCTCATCCTCGGCTCTCCCCCCACCTCACACAAAGGAGTTTGTTGGCTTTGAGGACAAGAGTGCAAGTGACTACAAAAATATTGTACAAATTGTTCGAGGTCCCCCACAGTCCCATACCCAAAGCTCGCTGACAGAGGATGACACTACCGAGTGGGTGAAGCAAGACATATACACCAGTGGTTCAAGAGCTGACCACTGAGCAACTAATTATGAGTGTGACCAATCCTAAGGCTATGGAGGTCCAGCAAGTTGAGAGTAATGATAAAGTGGAGGAAGATGAGCAGGAGACGGTCACCTGGAAGGAAGCACCAGAGGTTTATGAAAAATTGTTACGGTTGTTGAGATGCAGTATCACAATGTTCAGGGACAACCAGACTAAAATGGCAGCATCTGTGAAGCAGGCAACTTTATTTGACCTCCTTAAAAAAGCTGCCAAGAAAGCCACATCCTCTGCTGTTCCCTCCCCATCACCAACAGCAGTCTCTGAACCTCAAGCTCTACTGCCGCTGCAACAGGAAGAAGAGTCCTTAGAGCCTGTTGCAGGGCCCTCTACTGCTGGGGACTTCTCCCAACAGTAGCAGACTCCAGTCAACCCCTTCTACTGTACATATGTAAATACGGAACCTACTATAAATTTAGGTATGTGCATGTGAACTTGTAGGCCTACTGTGCCATTACACTTATGTTCACTAATTTATATGAATGAAAGACTGACTAAGAGGGTGTTATGTGGGTGAAGTGGAGGGAGGGAGAGGGAAGGGGAGACCGAGGATGAGGTGGAGGGATGGAGGTGAGAGGTATATGAAGGAGGGAGGAGTGAGTTCAGGGAAGGGCAGTCAAATGGTGGGTGAGAGAGCGACTTGGAGGCGTTTTGTCTGCAGCCACCCTTTGTGGGATTAGGGCGTCGGGCTATAGATATACAGACTAATTTATTTTTCAGATTCAGGTATTGTACTGTATTCATTACAGTACTGCACAGTTCAGTACTCTCTCCAAAAGCATTTGTAATATGATAAGGTACTGAGTGGGTAGGTTTTTCGATTATTTGGCAAATCCAATTTATCGGCATAAGCCTGGTCTCACAAGTGCCGAACAATCGGACTTCTACTGTTGTATTTAGTAGTAGTAGTAGTAGTAGTAGTAGTAGCAGTAGTAGCAGTAGTAGTAGCAGTAGTAGCAGTAGTAGTAGCAGTAGTAGTAGCAGTAGTAGTAGCAGTAGTAGTAGCAGCAGTAGTAGTACCAGTAGTAGTACCAGTAGCAGTAGTAGTACCAGTAGTAGTAGTAGTAGTAGTAGAAGTAGTAGTAGTAGCAGTAGTAGTAGTAGTAGTAGTAGTAGCAGTAGTAGTAGTAGTAGTAGCAGTAGTAGTAGTAATAGCAGTAGTAGTAATAGCAGTAGTAGTAATAGCAGTAGTAGTAATAGCAGTAGTAGTAATAGCAGTAGTAGTAATAGCAGTAGTAGTAATAGCAGTAGTAGTAGTAGTAATAGCAGTAGTAGTAGTAGTAATAGCAGTAGTAGTAGTAGTAGTAATAGCAGTAGTAATAGCAGCAGTAGTAATAGTAGTAGTAGTAACAGTAGTAGTAATAGTAATAACAGTAGTAGTGGTAGTAGTAATAGTAATAACAACAGTAGTAGTGGTAGTAGTAATAGTAGTAGTAGTAATAACATCTACCACTCACCTCAATTATGACCTAGGCTGGGTCGGGTAGCTACCAATAGTCCCCCTCGAGGTTGGAGGAAGACCCGAAGGATTGGAGAATCACTGCAGTTCCTCATGTGATGCTGAGGATGAAGACGAGGTGTGGTGAGGTCGAGGGAGGGGTGTAGTGAGGTCGAGGGCGAGGTGAGGTGAGGTCAAGGGCGAGGTGTGGTGAGGTCGAGCACGAGGTGTGGAGAAGTCGAGGGCGAGATGTGGTGGGTCGAGGATGAGGCGTGGTGGAGAGAGAGAGAGAGAGAGACTAGGACGAGGGTGAGGTGGTCCTTGGCTGAGTTTAACCTTGAAATCCTTTCCTGACCTCCCCCTTGAACCCTTCCTTGGCCTTGAACTCCTTGACTGAACTCCATCTCGACCTTGAACTCCTTGATTGAACTCCTCCTCGAACTTGAACTCCTCCTTGACCTTGAACTCCTTGACAACTCCTCGATCTTGAACTCCTCCACATTGCTTGATCTTTGGCAGCCTCCCTCTTCAGTGCCTTACCTCTAAGGTCTCCATGCTGCTCGATCTCTGGCAGCCTCCCTCTCCAGTGCCTTATCCCTGAGGTCTCTCTCCACACTGCTCGATCTCCGGCAGCCTCCCTGTTCCTTATCCCTGAGGTCTCTCTCTCCACACTGCTTGATCTCTGGCAGCCTCCCTCTTCGGTTCCTTATCCCTGAGGTCTCTCCACACTGCTTGGTCTCTGGCAGCCTCCCTTTTCAGTTCCTTATCCCTGAGGTCTCTCCACACTGCTTGGTCTCTGGCAGCCTCCCTCATCAGTTCCTTATCCCTGAGGTCTCTCCACACTGCTTGATCTCTGGCAGCCTCTCTCTTCAGTTTCTTATCCTTGAGGTCACACACTCCACGCTGCTCAATCTCTGACATCTCTCACTCTCCATGCTGCTTGATCCCTGGCAGCCTCCAAATTCAGGCTGCTTGATCTCTGGCAGTATCCCTATTAAGCATCTGATTTTTCTTGCTCCCTGCTCAGTTGTACATCCCTCCCTCTCCTCCCTACCTCATGAAGGGAGGATGGAGGGGGAGGTATGGGAAGGGAGGATGGAGGGGAGGAGAACTTCAGCCAGCAGTCGACAGTGTTCAAATTTCCTGTAAGTAATTAAAAAGTATTATATTTTGATCTGAGAGAGAGAGAGAGAGAGAGAGAGAGAGAGAGAGAG
>JAGKTI010009517.1:0-13162 GCA_018397915.1 Birgus latro | reverse complement strand
ACACAGGATGTTAAAGCAATTGGACGATAGTTAGAGGGTTGGGAATGGTCACCCTTCTTTGGGACTGGCTGAATGAGAGCAAACTTCCAGCAAGAAGGAAAGGTACAAGTTGAGAGACAAAGGCGAAAGAGTTTACCTAGGCAGGGTGTAAGCACAGAAGCACAGTTTTTGAGGACAACAGGAGGGACTCCATCAGGCCCATATGCCTTGTTAATACTGAGGCCAGTGATGGCAGAAAATACATCAGCTGAAGAAATTTTAATGCCAGTCATGAGGAAGTCTGAGGGGGGAAGTGATGGAGGAACAGCACCGGAATCGTCTAAGGTAGAATTGGAGGAGAAAGTCTGAGCAAAGAGATCTGCTTTATCAGTAGAAGAAATAGCTACAGAGCCATCAGCGTAGAAAAGAGGAGGGAAGGATGATGAGGTAAAGTTGTTAGAAAGGTTTTTGGCAAGGTGCCAAAAGGAGCGAGAAGAATTCGAGTTGGAGAGTTGGGAACATTTAGCACAGATGAAGTTATTTTTAGCAGAGCGAAGAACAGACTTAGCACGATTCCGGGCAGAAATATAAAAAAGATGTGATTCAGGGGTGGGTTGGCTCCGGTACCTTTTAAAGGCCCTCTCTTTGTTGCGGACAGCATTAGAACAAGCGTGATTAAACCAAGCCTTTCTTGCCTTAGTCAGAGGATATGAAAAAGGAATGTATGCTTCCATGCCCGAGAGAATAACCTCCGTAATGCGCTGGGCACACTCAGACGGCTCCCGGCCATGGAAGCAATAATCATTCCAAGGAAAATCAAAGAAGTACTGCCTGAGTGCCTCCCAATCTCCAGCTCCAAAGTGCCACAGACTACAAGTAAACTAAGGTTATCTCCTACAAATCTACTCACTGTCTATCACAGCTCTGCTGCAACTACGATATAATCAAATGATATATAATTTTGGTAGCCGCGAACGTACGAACCACGCCTACGAGTCTACAGTTGAGTCTACATTATCAAGATCGAAAACAAACAATACTAAAAGTTGAGCAACATGACGCCTCACAACTTTATATTGACAGTGGTTTGACAATATATTGTTACAATCAATCTTCTAATTTCTATATCAATCAACAATCGGTGAACCAACGAACTACAACTATTTACGATTGCTACAGAACAAGCAGGTGAGATGATAACCAACATTATTTCCTAGTTAACACTTTACAAGAAGAAACTACAATTTAACATTGTACAAGAAATCACATACAAATCTACGATCAAGTAAATACAAACGGAGCTGTAGGGAGAGCGCTGACTCACAACCCACCACCACATCAACCCCCACCTGACCCCGTACTTTTCCACAACCTACCCTACATCACCACCACTACGCTGATGCAGGGGTGAACGGGTCAGACGATGGCAGCAAATACCACGTAGCCTTTCAGACCTTCCTTTCAGACTCCTGGTCATCCTCCTCTCAGGACTTTGGCGAAAGCGCTGCCATTGCACTTGACATCTCAAAGGCTTTCGATTGAGTCTGGCATAAATCTTTAATTTTCAAACTGCCCTCTTATTGTTTCTATCCTTCTATTTGTGCCTTCATCTAGAGCTTCCTTTCTGGATTATCTATAGCTGCTGTTGTAGTTGGCCACCGTTCTTCTCCTAGATGAATTAATAGTGGTGTTCCTCAGGGCTCTGTCCTATCACCAACTCTCTTCCTTTTTTCATCAATGACCTTCTAAGCTGTATATCTAATCCTATCCACTCATATGCTGATGATTCCACCCTTCACCTTTCCATTCGGTGTCCACAACGTCCATCTCAGCAGTTACTTCAACAAACAAGGGACGAGGGTATGGCACACCAAATGTCTGACTTGGCTCGTATCTCTGACTGGGGTAAAAGTAATCTTGTTTTTAATACATTAAAGGCTCAGTTCTTACACCTATCAACCCTACAAAATCATCCACAGGAGTGCCCACTAATGGTTAATAATATGCAGCTCAATCCTCCATCATCCTTAATCATATTTGGAGTTTCATTCTCTCGGGATTTATCTTGGAAAAATCATATTATTACATCTATTGTAAAACCTGCTTCCAAGAGTTTAGGTGTGCTAAGCCAACTCCGTACTTTCTTTACCCTGTACAGTTGTTCACTTTATACACGAGTTTTATTCCCCCCTGTGTAGCGTACAACTCTCAGGTGTGGGGAGGCTCCCCACATACAGCTCTTCTCAATAGGGTGGAGTCAAAAGCTTTTCATCTAATTAGCTCTCCTTCTCTTACTGGCTCCCTTCAGCCTCTGTCTCTTTGCCGCACTGTTGCATCTTTATCTCTTTTCTATCGCTACTTCAATGGTCACTGCTTCTCTGAACTGTCTGCTTGCATGTCTCCACCTCCACGAAGGGCGTGTAGCACCCGTCTGTCCAACTCTCTAATGCAAGAGTTAACCTTTACTTCCAGTCTTTTTATGCAACTGGTCAGATATGGACCTGTCTCCCTTTGTCTGTATATCCTACTTCCTATGAACTCCAGTCTTTCAAACGCAGTGTGTCCAGGCATCTCGAAATGAACAGATCTTGAATTTGGCTCTCTCTTGTATTGTTTTTGTTTTTTTCATGGAGGGAATGGTTTTTGGGTTCCTGGCCTTTGGATCCTTCTTCCTTTCATACTTTCATTAAAAAAAGCTCCAGAAGCTCTCATCAAGCCATGTATCCTTGATGGTGCAAAACCTGTCCTCAACAATGATGCAGTTAAGAAACATAAGCAAATTCTGATGTCTAATAACACAATCAAATACGATATGGCTCATAGCATTAAAGATTAAGTTATCTCCAAAGTAAAGTCATGAAAGTAAGTACTCTGTCATGCAGTTAGATGAACCTATTGACATGATGTTTTTTTCAGCTTCTCGTTTTTGTCCAGTATATTAATGGCCAAGACTTCCTGTTTTGAAGTCCATTGACCAGGACAAAAAAGGGAAAGGATGTGATGGATCTGATCTCAACTCTCTTCGATAAAGAAGGATTACGTCAGAAGGATGTAATCTGGATGCGTACAGATGGCGCCTCAACAACACTGGGGTCCCGATCTGCATTCTTGGCACTTGTCAAGCATAAGAATCCTACAGTTACTGGGATACAATGCATGATTCACAGTGAACCTCATGCTTCCAAGATATTACCAATAACCATGTATGCTAATGTAGAGACCATCATTAAAGTGTTCAACTTCATCAAAGGGTCAGCCCTAAATACGCGACTTTTCTGTGAACTGTGTGAAAGCATGGTTGCTGAACACCACACACTGTTGTTCACACACACAGGTCAGCTGGTTGTCAAAGGTCAACATGTTCAATGGATTCTGAGATTTTGAGATGTAAATACTTTCTTGGCCCATCACAATAAAGTAGAAATACTCAAGATGAATATACAAAAATTTCTGGCACATCTGGCGGGTTTGGCAGACATCTTCGAAGCCGACCTTGTAGTCACAAGGTAGTCTGCACTACATCATCCACCATGCAGGAAATATCAATGCATTTATTGCAAAACTGCAGCTCCGGGGGGAAACGAATTCAAGACGGTATTGTGACCTAATTCCACAGGCTTTCTGAAGTCATCAGATATGCCATCAACCAGGTGCTCAAGGTAAGGATCACAGAGCACCTTAACTCCCTCGCTGATCTGTTCCAGCAGCAGACATAAATATCAGTCAAATTACCCTGGCTCTGACGAGGGACTCATTTAACTGTCATGTGGATGACGTCCATGCACAGCTCCTGGAAGAGTTTTTGAAACCGAAACACGTGTCTTCAACAAAAGATGAACTTCACGCCCTAAACTTAAGTGAATTTGGGGTGAAAATGTGCCCCTTTCGTCGTGGACTCTGTAACAACTCTCTGTGTGTGCTGCTCCCATTTAGTTCTACGTATTTGTGCGAGTTTTCTTTCCTTTTTAATAACAAAGCCGAATACTCGAAGCATGCTCCAAATTGATGATCATCTAGGACAGAGATTCCCAACCTTTTCCAATCCATTCCTCAAATTTGCCAGGAAATTTAAATGTTTCATTCTTCCAACCTCAAACTCATTCTTAACCATCTATTACGTGTAAAATAGAACAGACTTTGCCAATATAGATTTATTAGTGATTAATACACCCAAGAACACATACATGAAAGAAACGTATGGCCATGATAACAAATCAGAGACAATTCAAAGCCCTTGACAATTCCATTTTATAACAAATACTCCTCTGCAACACTGTCATGAACAGTGTCAGAACTATCTTTACAATGGAAATATTATGTCCTATATTCCTAAGCGTTTTCTACCCCCCCCCCTCCTTTTTTTCTGGTAATAGCTCTGCTATTTGCGGGGATATTGCAGGCAATAAACATCCTCTAAAGCTTATATGAATTCAGTATATTTACTGTATATCTAACGTTCATTATCTTCTTCACTAAGAAGTTTTTTTTTCTTTTTCATCCTTCAAACAGCCAAGCTACCCTACAGAGATCAGGACAACCTTTCGGGCTTCAGGGGTTAAGTACCAGAAAAACGCCTTTCTTGGCGAGGTACGAGCGAGGCCATTTGAATCTGAAAACATTGAAATGTCGCCTTACACCCTGAGGATGCCTAGAGTATAATGATGGCTGTCTACCTACCAAGTTTATTGTCTTTACGACAAACTATCTGGCCTGTGGCCCACTATTGAAGATTTTCGACATGCTGCACTTCCTATGATCTCCAGTCTTTCAAACGCAGTGTGTCCAGGCATCTCGAATTGAACGGATCTTGAATTTGGCTCTCTTTTGTACTGTTTTTGTTTTTTCTTGGAAGGAACAGTATGCAGGCCCGTGGCCTTTGGTTCCTTCTTCCATGCATAAAAAAAAAAAAAAAAAAAAAAAAACGTGTCTTGTGCCACGTGCACTGTCTGGGTGTGATGAAATCTGTCCAAAACTATTCTTAAAGAATTGGGCTATCATATGCTGCAAAGCATGCACTGGTCAGCCCTGTGGTTGCTGAGGTATAAGCTTATCAAAAGCGTTACGGTTGGGCCGGGCTGGGTCAGGCCACTCATATGTGAAAATGACCCTACTTGACCAGAGACACGTGAGAGCGAAGCCCTCGCTCGTAATAATCTTTATCAAAACCTGTACTACATGAAGTGTACCCTGATTTCTGATGACAGCATATATATATATATATATATATATATATATATATATATATAAGATTGATTCATTGATTCATTGATGAGTAAGCATAATGTTAAGAGGGAAGATTGCTTACATTTATATGCCATAAGACAGACACTTTTTTTTTTCCCCGTCCCAATATTCTCTTAGACTACGACACACAGAATTGGGTTACCATCTACATAACTACTTACACTGCTGGTTGAAATGGGTCAGGGGTAAATCACCTTAAATCCACCAGTTTGACCGGCGCCAGAATTAAACTCGGGTCCTTGCAGTTACGAGATGAATTTGCCCACCATTACACCACCGCTTCCCACGGAGAGAGAGAGAGAGAGAGAGAGAGAGAGAGAGAGAGACATGTCGGCTGCCCTCTGACTGTTAAGTAACTTTACAAGCAATGGACGGAGAACCTACACTAACTGTAAAGCATGATAAGTAATATGGGAAATAGAAAGCAGTGCAGGGAAAACATAGGTAACGCCGACTGAACGCCACCGCAACACAGAATTCACCAGCTGAGATACAAAGGTGGTGCTTTAGTGGTATATGGATCACCGTGCAGCTAACCTTGTCCTGCGCTCCACCAGTCGACCAGCGCCCCCGAGGCCGGTGGCGCGGTTGCCATAGCTACCATGGCGGCCACCTTCTGCTTGCCCAATTCACCTCCGTGCTTTTTTATCACAGCCAAAGTGGTCGCGTCCTGTGGCACAACAGCATTGTATGGATCATGGGCTGAAAACTTATAATACGAAAAAAAGTTGATAAGCAGCAGATTTTGACGATAATTTCTGAAGCAGATTACGAGCATAGAAAGGAAAAAAGCTTGGAGTATCCCAACCTAACGGCATTAAAACATTTATTTTCTGGGAAATCGCAGTCTTTCCCTGATTACGTCATGCAAGCTAAATTTATCATTCATGTCTCTGATTCATTTCAAGATACCAACATGCACCGTGGCCAAAAAGGTCGTATGGCTGGCCGGAGAACTGAACCCAGGATCTCATGGTTGTGGATCGCCTACGCATATGATTACACCACCACCATCCCGAGGGAATATACGCCGTGTCTTCAGCCATAAGTCTGGTATAGAGGTGAGCAAATGTAATGTCCTTAGCCAATCCAAAGAATATCCTTGTTCTCGCAAAAGTAATAATTGCAGCCAAATGGACCTCAGGAAGTAGGCTAGACTATTGTGACACTGGTTTTGTCTGAGGTTTCAAAATATTTGATAATGCTGAATACAGGTAATGTAAGATTAGTTATATTGGTAGAATGTAAGTGTGTTGAAAAGTGTAAGAGTGTATAAGTATAATGAAAGTCAGTGTGTGGTGTAGCCTGGAGGCATTTTGAGGCAATGTGTGGAGAGCGTGAGGGAGCACTGGGTAACGTCAAGATTTTTATTAGATTTATTTATTACTTTATTTATTTTTTACAATAGTGGTAGGTGGGAGAGCTCACCATCCACTCACTCGATGTAGTGCTGCTCTCGGATGTCTGCCCTTTCCTCTCCTCCCTCCATTCCTTCTTTCCTCATCTGTCTTTCTTTACTTCATTCTTTCCACGTCCTTCTGCCTACGGGTGACTTTACACTCCTTCTTCTGTCTTTCTATCCTTCATTCTTTCCTCTTCCTTCTGCCTGTGGGTGACTCAACAGTCACCAGGAAACCATTTACTGCGCTGGGTAGTAACCATATGAAAAAAATATGGCGCCTGGTGGTTTAGCGGGTAATTACGGCGCTCCAATCGGACTGAGCCGGTGAAGGTTTATATCCAAGGGGTTATATCTCACGTAATGCCACTCGGGGATGAGTGAGGCTGGTCACTCTCATCTTAAATGTCAGGACCAACTTGCCTGGCCCCGGGCTCCTACGCTTCTCATGGGGCAACGTAGGATTGGATGATGGATGGATGGATATACAAACGGAGAGAGGGAGAGAGAGAGAGAGAGATGACGGTAGATCTCTCTCTCTCCCTCCCCGTTTGTATATTATAAGCAAATAAGTAAATAGATCAATAAGAGAGATAAAATGTTTCCGTAGTTCTATGCTCCCTCACACTCTTCACACAATGCTTCACATGTCTTCACGCTGCACCACACACTGACTTTCATTTTACTTATACACTCTACACTCTTACACTTTTCAACACACACATACATTTAGGGAGTAGGCTGTAGCACCAACTGATCAGGGTGGTACTCCCAAGAGGAATAGGAATGCTGGTGATAGGGAGAGCTGGTCTCCCGTTTCACTAGCTACTATACCATCCCTCTTTGCTGACTTTTTCAGTGTGAAATTAACATGGAGATTAGACCAGCATACTCTCCCAAGCACTTTCCTTTAACTATCTAATGCACTGCTCTTCATGCGCTTTGCCTATCACACAACGTATCCTACTACGTCACAGGGGTTGATGCCAGCAAGGGCATGCGGCCAGACAACTCTGCCCTCGTTACCTAGTGGTGGGCCTATTGTGAAGAGGCGTCACGGAGGCTCCGCCAGCACAGATTTTGGTGCCGGGAGGGAATGGGGTTCAACTTGTGCTAGAGGGTACAGGGCATTGCGGTTCCCAGGCTGCCGCTTCCGCCCAACAGAGAGGAGCCCGAACCTGGGAGTAGCGCCATAGAAGGCTGCCATATCAATGGGCGTATAATGGTGGGGCAGTTACAGTGCCAGGGCACGCTTGGAGGGTGTCCCTGAAGCTGTCCTGGCAGGGTGCCCCGAGGTCACTGCCACAGCCACTGGTCACGGCTGGTGGGCTATGGATCCCTGTTCCCATGGCCAGGCCTGGGACTTGCAGGGGGGTGGGGCCTGTGGTATGTCTTTCCCCATTATTTATTCTCACCAACTTAGGACAAGAATTCTAAGCAAGCCTGAGGAAACTAAATCACCCAAAGGGATCAGAGTGGCGTCATGGGATGTAGGAAGTTTGAGGAGTAGAGAAGGGGAGGTAGTTGAGGCATTTGGTAGGAGGCAGGTGGATGTGGGATGTGTGCGGGAAGTCAGGTATGGGGGAGGATCAGCCAGAATAACTGCCGGGAGGGATGGACAATACAAGTTGTTTTGGCAGAGTAGGACAGATGGATATGGTGGTGTGGGTGTGGTGGAATATGTCATAATGTAGTGTAATGAGAGTCGGTGAAAGAATAATAGTAGTGAATATTTTGTTCAGTGGGATTACGTTTCCATTTATATCAGCGTATGCTCCACAGGCTGGCTTGGATGAGGCAGAGAAGGATAGATTCTGGGAGGACATAATAAGTGTAGAAACTGGTATGGGGCATGAGCAGATTGATGTTTTGGGACGGGACTTAAATGGTCATGTAGGCGAAGCACCTCTAGGATATGAAGGAGTACTGTACATGGGGGATTTGCATATGGTACAAGAAATGAGGAAGGGGAATGGATACGCGAGTTTGGAGAGGCAATGAGCATCATTGTATGCAACATGCACTATAGGAAAAGAGAGAAAGTAGGTTTATTACATACGAGTCTGGGGTAAATAGCAGCCAGATAGATTATTTCCTGGTCAGGAGGGCTGATAGGAGGTTAATGAGGGATGTTAAAATTAGAGGGAGCCAGGAGTGTGTGCAGCGACACAAGTTACTGATATGTGACATGATGCTTAAGGAGCGGGTGACGAAAAAGAGGACCTATGCGCCTAGGAGGAAAACATGGAAGTTGAAAAACCAAGCAGTAAGGGATGCCTTCTATAGCGAGATGAGGAAAGCGGTGGTTGAACAGGGAGACGTTGATAGAAGTGTTAATGAACAGAACAGAGCTCTCAAGAACAACCTCTTGAGAGTTACTGATTCAGTGTGAGGACGTACAAGGGGCAGCCCAAGACGTAAAGAAGTTGGTGGTGGGATGAGGGTGTAGAAGCTGCAGTTAAGGAGAAAAGAATGCTTTTCCGGGAGTGGAAAAAGGGTGGTAACAAAGAGGAATACTTGGCTGCAAAGCGTAGGGCTAGAAGAGAGGTTTACAGGGCAAAATCTGAGTCCCAGAGATTTTTACTTGATAACCTAAATAGTGTGCAAAGGAAGAATATGATATTTAAGGTGGCAGATCAGATGAAGAGGGGGAATAGGGATATCATAGGTGGGCAGTGTGTGAAGAATGGTGAGGGAAAGGTAGTGGTGAACAGTGCGGATATTAAGATGCGTGGAGAGAGCATTATAACCAGTTGCTGAATGAGGAGTTTGAATGGAACAGGGGAGGTTTGAAGTCAGCAGATTCAGTGTTTGGTCCTTGGCCTTTGAGTGACGCTGTCGCTGTTTACGATTATATATGAGTGTGATGTCCCAGATGATTGGCTGAAGAGAGTATTTGTAAATGTATACAAGGGGAAGGGTGATGTTCTGGAGAGAGGAAATTGTAGAGGCATAAAGCTTTTGGACTAGATAATGAATGTAATGGAAAAAGTTCTTGAAGGTATGATTAGAGAATGAGTGAATGTTGATGAGATGTAGTCTGGGTTTATGCCAGCATAAGGGACCACTGATGCCATATTCATTGTTCAACAGCTTCTGGAAAAATATACAGGAATGAAAAGGGAAGTATACTTTGTTTTTGTTGATTTGGAGTCACTAGAGAGGTGTTGGAATGGGCAAAGAGAAAGCTTGGGATCGAGGAGTGGCTGGTTAGTGTGGTTATGTCCATGTATATGGGTGCTCCCACCCAGGTAAAGGTGAATGGAGATTTGCGTGAGGAGTTTTCCGTGAATGCTGCTGTGCATCAGGGGTCAGTCTTGAGCCCCTTGTTGTTTTTATGGTTCTTGAAGCCTTCTCACGTGACTTTAGAAATGAACTCCCTTGAGAGATGTTGTATGCTGATGATCTGATGTTGACTGCAGAGAATGAATGGGAGGCAGAGGAAGGATTTAGGAAATGGAGAGATGGCATGGGGCTCAAGGGCTTAGGAGTACATGCAGATGAAGCAAAAGTGATGGTATCTAGGGCTGGGGACGGTACTGTCAAAGAAGAAGGAGAGTGGCCATGTGCGATTTGCCACAAGGGTGTGGGAAGTAATTCCATCTTGTGCAGTGTTTGTGATAAGTGGATGAATATGAGATGTAGTGGTTTTAGAGGTAGACTGCAAGATAATGCTGATTTCATGTGTGTGGTGTTTCAGGGAGGGCATGCAGAGATTGCCAGGCTTCAAAGGACTGAACTTGCTGATTGTTTGGAAGAGTTTTGTTATTTGGGAAAAGTTTTATGTGGTGAAGATGGGGCTGGACCTAGCTTTGTGGCTGGAGTGAGGAGTGGTTGGAAGAAGTTCAGGGAGCTGCTGCCTTTCCTGACACTGAGAGGGCTCTCTCTCTCTGTGCTAAGGGATCTTTGTATGTGGCATGTGTTAGGAGTGTAATGCTCCGTGGTAGTGAGACCTGGGCAGTAAAGGATGAGGATATTTTGTAGGTTGAAATGTACAGAAATGGCAATAATTAGGTGGATGTGCGGTGTGTCCCTGTGTACGAGGCCTGGGGGGGGGGGGAAAGGTTCATGATGGAAGAGTTGAAAAGTAGGAAGGGACTGGAGTGTATTGGTGTTGTGAAGAGGAAAGGTAGACTGAGATGGTTTGGGCATGTGGAGAGGATGGGGGATGATAATCGGGTGCAGAAAGTGGGAAGTGTTAATGTTAGGGGTAGGATAGCGAGAGGTAGACCGAAAAAGACTGGGACGAGGTCATTAAGTGTGCCCTCGGGGATAAGTGACTAAATATGGAAGCTGCCAGAGATCGATTAGCATGGACTTAGGTGACCAAGGCAGACGCATGTAAGCATGTTGGAGCTTTCAAATATGAAACGAAACGAAACGAACTTACATCTTACACCTATCAGTATATGTCATTATCAAATATATAGAAACCTCAAACAAAAATTAATTGTCATAATAGCTTCGCCATTTTCCTGGGGTTTAGTTTGCTGCAGTTTTTACTTTTGTGAGAACATGGAGAGAGAGAAAGAGAGAGAGAGACTCACCACCATTGTGAAGCCGGCCATCACGAAGAAGTACCACACACTCCTGACTGCAAGGTAGACCCAGAATGTGGCGGGGTTGTTGGATGAGTCCTGTGGGTCGGGGCAGTGGGGCGGGTCGGTCACCTTACACTGGACGGGGCAGGAGTCTGGGGCTGGGCAGGCGAGCTCACTGAACACGGCATCACCCCCACCATACTGACCCTCAGACCAGGTGTGGATACAGGTGTCCCCATCCACCACAGACACCACTGTTCCATTCACCTCCACCTGAAACCATTGGGCAGCTTGGAGAAGTGATAATTATATCATGTATTTCTGAGGATGGGAGGCGAATGAACAAGTGGAAGAACTGTATGAGACATATTTTGAAACACTGATGTGTACGCCTCCGTGAGGACGAATAGTGTGTATAGAACAGAATACATCTATACCAAGCAAGAAGTGATGCAAATGATGAAAATATCAGAAGAGTGTATACCGTATAAAGACAGATAGATACAGAAATAGATATAGCTACAGATACTGATTTTGGAGGAGTTGGGAATGTGTAAATCAAGAGTATTTTCTTTAGTGAAGATGGAAAAGAAAGCTTGGAAGATGGATTGAAGTATATTTAAAACATTTATGTATTCAGATAGACGGAAGAATGGGGTATAAAGGAGTACACTGAAGGTACAGATACAAGGATGCCCACTGACGTAAAAGATGACTCTCCACTGGTATAAAATTAATTGCATTGGGGTGTGGCCACACTTGCTCGAAACATGTGATCGACGAGAGGAAAAAAAGCACTGGGTTAGAGCTGCTGTAGTATTTGAGTCTGAACGTTGGACGGAACTCTAAGCCTCGTTTCCTGAGTGTCTAACTAACGTGTGTGTGCGACATAACTAGATGTTATGCTGCGTGTTCAAGGTTCAACTTCTTGTCCCTTGATCACGAGCGACTGATCTGGGGTTCTTTTCAAGACTGGGGCTAGCACATACGACTAAAGGAACATGGCATAAAAACTCGGCTGAACCAACCTTACACGAATATTACCTTAGTTAACAACACTGAACAAGACACAGATACAATATCGTACAATATACTCTTCAGGCACATAACGCAAGTTAGATTAGAGGACTTAGGACTGGGCGACTGGGCTGTTTGGGTTGCTTACAGGCGGCGGCCAGGTGTGGGGGGGGGGGGTTCCGGGACAGTCGTCTACTTGCAGGAGACACGGGACTCTCGTCAGGGGCCGGGTCATCTGGGCTGGACTGCTGGGCTGTGTAGAGGAAGGCCCTTTCCTGGCGGGGCCTCGTCGTGGGGTTTGGCTCTCAGGGCTTGGGCCAAATTGGGAGAGGAGGCGCTCTTGCAGGTGCCTACTCCGGGAGGTAGAGTTCCGGCATATGGGGCTGGAGAGGTCACGCCCCGGGGTTCTGGGGACGCCACTGGGAGTCTGAGGGCTGCGGTCATCCTTCGGTGGAGTCACCATCAGGGGTGATCTGCAGTGGCCCTTCCTATGGGAGTCCGGCAGTCAGGGACATCGTCGGGGCGCCGGCTGCGTGGGGTAGATCCCTGGGCTGCTTCCAGGGCTTCTCCAGATCTCCAGCTACAGCTCCTCCAGGGGTTCCCCTCTGTGGGGAGATAGAGTCCCGCTCGGCCACAGGAGTGGTGGTGGGCCGAGCCAGGGATGTCCTCCGTAGGGAACGTCTTAGGAGTAGAGGATAAGAAGCGGACGATGCCCTGCTCTGCTTTCCCTGTGCGGATTGTGGCCAACACGGCAGTCCCTCTAACCCCAAGGACTGCAGGAGGAGAATGGACGGTGGCCTGTTCTCCCTGCCCGACATTGACAGTGGCCTGTGTCGCAGTCCTGCTCCCTGTGGGGGGTGAGCCAGAGGACAGACGGTGGCCAATCCTCCCTTCCCGGTATGGACGGTGGCCTGCTCTGCCTCCCTGACATGGATGGTGGCCTGTGTCGCAGTGCTGTTCCTGGGGGTGCCTGTAGGTGAGG
>JAGKTI010009516.1:17889-30787 GCA_018397915.1 Birgus latro | reverse complement strand
GATATGAGCCAAGTCAGACATTAGGTGTGCCATAGCCTCATCCCTTGGTTGCTGAAGTAACTGCTGAGATGGACGTTGTGGAAATCGAATGGAAAGGTGAAGGGTGGAATCATCAGCATATGAGTGGATAGGGTTAGATGTACAGCTTAGAAGGTCATTGATGAATAAAAGAAAGAGAGTTGGTGATAGGACAGAGCCCTGAGGAACACCACTGTTGATAGGTCTAGGAGAAGAACGATGGCCATCTACAACAGCAGCTATAGAACGACCAGAAAGGAAGCTAGAGATGAAGGTACAGATAGAAGGATAGAAACCGTAAGAGGGCAGTTTGGAAATCGAAAGCCTTTGAGATGTCAAGTGCAACGGCAAAGCTTTCGCCAAAGTCCCGAAAGGAGGATGACCAGGAGTCTGAAAGGTAGGTGAGAAGATCACCAGTGGAGCGTCCCTGACGGAACCCATACTGACGATCACAAAGAAGGTTGTGACAGGAAAGATGCTTTAAATTTTTCTGTTAAGAATTGATTTGAAAACTTTTGATACACAGGATGTTAAAGCAATTGGACGATAGTTAGAGGGTTGGGAATGGTCACCCTTCTTTGGGACTGGCTGAATGAGAGCAAACTTCCAGTAAGAAGGAAAGGTACAAGTTGAGAGACAAAGGTGAAAGAGTTTACCTAGGCAGGGTGTAAGCACAGAAGCACAGTTTTTGAGGACAACAGGAGGGACTCCATCAGGCCCATATGCCTTGTTAATATTGAGGCCAGTGATGGCAGAAAATACATCTGCTGAAGAAATTTTAATGCCAGTCATGAGGAAGTCTGAGGGGGGAAGTGATGGAGGAACAGCACCAGAATCGTCTAAGGTAGAATTGGAGGAGAAAGTCTGAGCAAAGAGATCTGCTTTATCAGTAGAAGAAATAGCTACAGAGCCATCAGAGTAGAAAAGAGAAGGGAAGGATGATGAGGTAAAATTGTTAGAAAGGTTTTTGGCAAGGTGCCAAAAGGAGCGAGAAGAATTCGAGTTGGAGAGTTGGGAACATTTACCACGGATGAAATTATTTTTAGCAGAGCGAAGAACAGACTTAGCACGATTCCGGGCAGAAATATAAAAAAGATGTGATTCAGGGGTGGGTTGGCTCCGGTACCTTTTAAAGGCCCCCTCTTTGTTGCGGATAGCATTAGAACAAGCGTGATTAAACCAAGGCTTTCTTGCATTAGTCAGAGGATATGAAAAAGGAATGTATGCTTCCATGCCCGAGAGAATAACCTCCGTAATGCGCAGGGCACACTCAGACGGCTCCCGGCCATGGAAGCAATAATCATTCCAAGGAAAATCAAAGAAGTACTGCCTGAGGGCCTCCCAATCTGCAGCTCCAAAGTGCCACAGGCGGCGTTTCTTTGGAGGGTCCACAGGCTGTACTGGAGCAATAGGACAGGTTAAGGTAATAAGGTTATGATCGGAGGAGCCCAACGGAGAGAAAAGATTAACAGTGTAAGCAGAAGGATTAGATGTTAGGAAAAGGTCAAGTATGTTGGAACTCTCTCCAAGGCGGTCAGGGATACGGGTAGGGTGCTGTACAAGCTGCTCTAGGTCATTAAGGATAGAAAAGATGTAGGCTTGTTCACCAGGTGGATCAGTGAAAGGAGAGGAGAGCCAAAGGTGGTGGTGAACATCAGAGAAAGGAGAAATGGATAGAATGTGTTCCATCGCAGAAGTAAGATAGTCGAAGAATTTTTGATAGTCGGTAGAATTAGGAGATAAGTAAACAGCACAGATATATTTAGTCAGAGAATGACAGGAGAGCCGAAGCCAGAGAGTAGAGAATTCAGAAGAATCAAGTTCAGGAACACGAGAGCAAGATAGATCGTTGCGTACATATACACAACAGCCACCTTTGGCTTTGAAATGAGAATAGAGAAAGTAGGAGGATACAGAAAAGGATTTGCTGTCAGTTGTCTCAGACAGCTGAGTCTCAGAGAGAAAGAGAAGGTGAGGTTTAGAGGAGAAGAGGTGGTGCTCAACAGAGCGAAAGTTAGAGGAAAGGCCGCGAATGTTACAGAAATGAAGAAGGAGTGATTCAGACAGTGGTTCCAGGCAGCTCCGAGAGCCGTCACCAGGAGAGGGGCGGATGGTGGGGGCATTTATGGTCCCCCCCCCCGGGGACTGATTTATGTGCGCCATTTTTTAGAATTTTTTGAAAAGGAAGTGTAGTGTGTAGCGTGTATGTAGTTTGGTGTTGACAGTTAGAGAAACTTGTATTGGAGAGCATGCTGGTCTACTCTCTGTGTTACTGATACACTGAAAAAGTTCAGCAAAGGGGGATGGTCAGGAACAAGTCCTGAGGGCTGATGAAACTGGAGCTCCAGCTCTCCCTGTCATCAGCTTTCCATCCTCCTCGGGAGTACTGCCCTGCTCGACTGGTGCTACAGTCTCCTCACCTAATTACAGTCTCCTCACTTAATTACTTTCTTGTCCATGAGGTGCATATGACATTGTTCTGTAATATCAAACAAGGACTAGGTAACCAAATATTCAGTTTTAATTGCAGCACCTAATGAACACTGATCCCTCCCCCACAGTGTCTGGTGGAGAGGGTGACAAAGAGACAACGATGAAGACAGTGGAATGAATAGGTTACCAAATGGGTAACTATTGTCAATGAACACTGGCAACCATGGGGTTGTTCCCTCAATTGAATACATAATTATGCTGCTTGACATTAGTTAGTCCCTGGATGTAAGTTGTTAAGCCCCATTCACACTCTTGCCTGTCGAGCAGTGACTGGCGGACTGTGCCCTCATCAGGCACAGTCTGTCAGACATGACTGTGATGTTGTCCACACTGCTAAGTAGCTGGTCAGGCAGTAAAGTCGACTAGTTGTCAGCAGGTGGTTGGCAGCGCTTGAGTGCAATATGACCATGCGCAACGCACTTGAAAAGAAAATAGCTCAGTATAGCAAATGAACTGTTGCAACTGCAAAAAAAGAAAACAATGAAGAGTGCAGAAAAACAATATGGTTAAAGAGACAACTTTCTAAGGAAAGCAAGGTCCTTGGCTCATGCCCGGTGCCAAACCACTGGGAAATGTCTGGTGATCTCCTTTAACTATGGGCACTGGCCGTCTGCTGTTTCCACAAAGTGTTCGATGACGGGCTTTAAGATCATATGATTGCTTTGATAAGTTGCTTAGTTTGAGTATGGCTTACCGGCATTCAATATCAATTGCCAGGATGTTTACCGTGTGCGCTGTAGCTTCAAGATGAGCATGACACTGATTCCAACACATAACTCAGAACGGTTTTATCTCCTTTTATCTTTTCCAAGAAAATTCATCACAATCATTGAACAGGACATGTTTTCTAATGTGGTGAAAATGAATACAAGGACAGCATTGTAATCAATTATGAGGGTTTGTTTTTGCCTAACATATCGTTTCGTTTTTGAAGACTCCAACATGCTTGCATGTGTCGGCCTTGGTCACCTAATGGCGGCTCTCCATGCTGCTCGATCAATGGCAGCCTCCCTGTTCAGTTCCTTAACTCTGAGGTCACACCTAATGACCTCGTCCCATGTCTTTCTCGGTCTATCCCTCACAACCCCTCCCCCAATACAGTAATCTTCCCACTATCCGTTGTAATAGAGCCAAAGGCATGACCGGAAAGTGGTCTTGTCCGGATTGTGGCCCTGAAGCTCGAGCACCGGTCATTCCTGACCCTAACCTAAATCAGAAAACCACCTACCTACCTCCCTACCGGACATGCATAGCACTTATTTAAGATCCCATTCACATAAATTATGGACACAAAGCATGAATTAATTGAATTTTAACCAAAAAATTATGATTTTGAGGAGAGTAAGGCATATGTGTTTACAAGTTGACAGCATTGTGTAAGTATCGAACATGGCATTCACTAAGAAAATCACCCTTTCTCACATCTTATGCAATAAAATATGGGATACAAAGCATGAAATAAATAAACTGTTACCAGAAAATTATAATTTAGAAGTGAGTAGGGCAAAAATGTTCACCAGTTTACTAGATAATGAACGTATGTAAGAGACATGGTAATCACTGAGAAAATCACCTCTTTCACAGCCTTTGCACTCAAATATGGGACACAAAGCATGAAGTAAATAAAATGTAATCAGAAAAATTATGATTTAGAGGCGAGTAGGGCAAAAATGTTCACGAGTTGACTAGAAGGTGAAGATATGTAAGAGACATGGTAATCAATGAGAAAATCACCTCTTTCACAGCCTTGCACTCAAATATGGGACACAAAGCATGAAGTAAATAAAATGTAACCAGAGAATGAGGATTTAAAGTGATTATGGAAAATATTTGGCAGCTGACAGTGTACTTACATGTTTACCCGACCTCTAAAGCTCTGACAGTGGTGAAAATGCTCTTGAAGCATGTACAGTAATCCACTGCTGAACTGCACTTAATCTTTAGCACTGTGAATTATGATTAGCTATTTAAACAAAAACTCATGGCAGTTCAGAGACAACTGTTGGAGTGGCGGGAGGGGGAGACTGTGGGAATGTGAATGTAGACAAGGCTGTTCGGCGCCGTGCGCCAAATTCAAACTTAAAGGTCGTTTTTTTTTTTTTTTTTTTTTTTTGCAATTTTGGGTTTTGAACATCAGCCTACAATGTCCGGACAGTGAGGCAACCGGATAGTGGTCGTCCGGAAAGTAGAGAGATTACTGTACTCAGATTTATTGCACTTTTTATCTTTACTCATTCTTCTCTTTTTCATATTCATGTCCATCCCCCTTGTTCCCTTCACTTCTAGTTCCTCACATACCACTTCCTTACTTTCATATCCATCAATCTCCAAAAAATAAGTTTTACATTCCTCCTCTGTCCTCCTGTCATTTTTTTCCTTTACTTGTTCCTCCAAAGACTTTAAGACTTTTCTTTCTTCTTCATTCAAATCTTTTCTTACTATAATATTTTCCATCCCTGCCTCTACTTAGTTTCCAGGTCACTTTAAGTATATCATTTACTACACTTTCCGATGACAGCTTAACTCACATTGGTCTTACTTCCCCTTTCTTATATTAACTCACATTGGTCTTACTTCCCCTTTCTTATATGGTCCTATCCTCCTTACTTCCTCAATTTCTTTTTCCCACTTGTTTCCTTCAATCTCTCTTGAGTCTCACACACTTAACTTTTTCTTCCTCCTCCCTGTTTCCAAATATTATCACACATCTATTCCTTTCTACAGTTTCCCTCACTATTTTCTCTTTTTTCTTCAATATTTTCACTACATTATCCTCCAATTTTTTCTTGTTCGTTTCCCTTTCTTCCTGAATGATTTCCCTTAAGCTGACCAATTCTTTCTGTTCTTCTTCCACATATACCCACTTTGCCTTCTGCTCTTCTAACACATTACTCACCTTCATCATTTTTATACTACTCTCTTCTAGTTTTCTCCTTAATTCTATATTTTCTCGTTTCAAATTCTCGATCTCCTGGTTCGCTGTCACCTGTATCAGACTCTGTATAGTTTTCATTATTTTCAGGCATATTTCTTGATACTAGATCCTCTACTTTCTTTTCTACTTTACTAACTCTCATAATCAACATTTTAACTAGATCCATCACATTTGTTTCACTGTCAAATCCTGGAAATTCGGGTCCCTCGATATTTATATTGTTGGCCATGTTTGAGGTTGGTTACAGTACTGAACAAAAACAGCTGTTACCAATTATTCCTAGAAACATTCATGTATACTCACTGACTATAGCTCTTTACATTTTTGGCAAACTATATTACCTTTCAATACTTTAAACTTTAAACAAGACTAGAAAAGACAGGACAACACAATTCCTAAAACTACTTAAGGTTCACTGAGGTAGGAAAGATGTGGAGGAGACATGACCATTCGCTCTGGCTGTTCGTGTGTGTGTGTGTGTGTGTGTGTTCTTACCTAATTGTATCTCTACAGGAATGAGTCAAGCTTGTACTGTCCCATGTCTCAAACAATTTTTATCGTACACATTCTTAAATTTATGCATTGTTTTGGTACACACTATTTCACCCAGTAGTGCATTCCACTGATCAATTGCCCTATTTGGGAAACTGAATTTCCTTACGTCTTTATCGCCTCTCGTTTTACGCAGTTTTTTCCAGTGTCCTCCTGCTGATAGATCCCCATAGGTTATGTAACCATTTATGTCTATTTTCTCCTTCCCTGATATGCATATGCATTTATATAGCATAATCATGTCTCCTCTTTTCCTTCTCTCCTGTAGTGTAGGAAAAGATTCAGTTATTCTAGTCTTTCTTCGTAGCTTAGATCCCTTAAGCTTGGTACCAATCATGTAGCGGCCCTTTGAACTTTTTCAATCTTATCTATGCCGTTTTTGAGATGAGGACTCCAGACCACTGACGCATACTCCAGGGTTGGTCTGATGAATGATGTTATCTTTCTTAGCATGTCTTCATTTATGTATGTGAATGCTATTCTCATATTTGCAAGCAGTGTATACATATTCCATACCTTCTCACTGATGTGATCAGCTGGAGATAATCTGTTAATGATAATCACACCTAGGTCTTTCTCTCTATCTGATGTGTGTAGGGTTTTACTTCCTAACTTATAATCTCAATCAGGTCTTTTTCCATTTTTACCAAACTTTGAGAGAAGTGAAGTCACTGAATGGACAGTGAGATTAGATGGGGAGGATATGGAGAATGTGAGTGCATTTAAGTACTATACTTGGGTAGTGTGATGAGTAAGGATGCAAGTCTGGAGGGTGAAGTGCTTGAAAGGGTGCAGCAGGGAAGAAAGGCTGCTGGTTCCTTGAAAGCAGTGATAAGAAACAGGGAAGTGAGCATGAAAGTGAAAAAGCTGCTACATGGCAGTACTGTGATACCAACTCTAACATATGGAAGTGAAGCTTGGACACTGCTGGAGGGGCAGAAGTCAAGAGTGAGAGCAGTGGAAATGAGTTATTTGAGAGGAGCATGTGGAGTCACATGGAGTGACAGAGTGACAAATGAGGAAGTGAAGGAGCATTGTGGTGTGGATGTGATAGGAAGCGTTAGGAGAAACACATTAAGGTGGTTTGGGCATGTGAAGAGGATGGAGAGTGAGACACTGATGAGAAGAGTGTATGTGAGTGAGGTGGAGGGGGGGAGAGGGAGGGGGAGGCCAAGGATGAGATGGAGGGATGGAGTTGTGAGGTATATGAGAGAGTGGGGTGTGAGCTGGGAGCAGGGCAGCGAAATGGCGGGGGACAAAGCGACATGGAGGCAATTTGTTTGTGGCCACCCCTTACGGGATTGAGGCGTCTGGATGGACAGACAGACCAAACTTGATTACATGACACTTGTCTACACTGAAATCCATTTGCCATGTATTGCTCCAGTCATAAAGTTTATTTAATTCTTCTTGTACCTCTTTACAAGAGTCTGCATTAGTAATTCCCCTTCATGCTTTTGCATCATCAGCAAAGATATTTAAATAGCTTTCATTTCCAATGTTGCGATCTATGTCATTTATATACACTAAGAACATAATTGGTGCCAGCACTGAGCCCTGTGGAACTTCGTTAGTCACTTCCCTCCATGATGAGTAATTTCCCCTTAGTACTGTTCTCATTTCCCTTTTTTAAGAAAATCTTGCATCCAACAATACAGTTTGCCTTGGATTCCTCCTTGATGGTACAATTTCCATAAAAGTCTTTGGTGCAGTACTCTGTCAAATGCTTTCTTGAAATCTAAATAGATACTATCCACCCATCCTTCTCTTTTCTGTAGTATTTCTGCAACTCTATCATAGTAGCTCAACAGGTTAGTAACACATGATTTTCCCTTTCTGAAACCAAATTGTCTTTCTGTTAACATACTGTGTTCTTCTAGATGATTTACCCAAACTTTTCTTATTAGCTTTTCTAGTACCTTGCTTACAACACTGGTTAGTGGTACTGGTTGGTAGTTGAGTGGATTTTGTCTATTCCTTTTCTTGAATAAGGGAACAATGTTTGCTTTCTTCCAAATATCAGGTAGTTTACCTTGTCTCAAGGATTCCTTGAATATTAAAGATAATGGTTTACTTAACTCCTCTGCACATTCATGTAGCAGCCAACATGAAATTTCATCAGGACCATTTGCTTTTCCTTTGTGTAATTTACTTAACTCCTCCTGTATTTCCTTTTCTGATATTTGTACATCTGGTAATATGTGTGGGCATGCATGTTCCATATCATTCCTCTCAAAATTATCTCATCCATCCATCCATTATCCACAGAGAAGTGTAGGAGCCCAGGGCTAGGCAAGTTGGTCCTGACATTTAAAATGAGAGTGACCAGCTTCACTCATCCCTGAGTGGCATTACGTGAGCAATAAACCCCAACCATCCCCCGGATATAAACCTTCACCGGTTTAATCCAATTGGAGCGCTGTAATTACCCACTAAACCACCAGGCGCCAAAATTTGGATATACGGTTACCACCCAGCATAGTAAATGGTTTCCTGGTGTACAGGAAACCATTTGGCTCGTCACTCAGTGTAGAGTCACCCACAGGCAGACGGACGAGAAAAGAATGAAGGAAAGAAAGACAGAAGAGGGAGTGTAAAGTCACCCGTAGGCAGAAGGACAAGGAAAGAATGAAGGAAAGAAAGACAGAAGAGGATTGAAGGAAGAAAGATAGAGGAGAGGAAAGGGCAGACAACCGAGAGCAGCACTACATCGAGTGAGTGGATGGTGAGTGCCCCCACCTACCACAAATTATCTTCTGTAAAAACTGAGTGGAAGTTCTTATTTAGTGCTTCACAAATATCTTTCTCTTGTATATAGTTGATCCCCTCATCCATAATGGATTGTATTTTATCTTTTACTTTGGTTTTGCTTTGGATGTAGCTGAGGATAGCTTCGGTTCATCACTACTTTTATTTATGATGTCTTCCTCAAACTGTCTTTGAGATTCTCTCGTTATTCTTGTATAATCGTTTCTTGCATGTTGCCCTCTCACTATTGTGTCTTCTGTTTCTATTCCATAACAAGTCTCTTTTTTCTTCTGATTTCTTATACTTTGTATTAATCCATTTCTTTCTTTTCTTTTCTGCTTCTTTGTGCTGTGGGATGTACTTTTGGACTCCTATTTCATAAAGTTCATAGAATCTTGTATATACAGTATAACATTTAAATCTTGTCCAGTAGGTTCCTTTTCCTAACCTATTTCTAAGAAGTACTTCTTTACGAAAGAAGTTGTATGCAGCCTTCATGGATCTGGAGAAAGCATATGACAGGGTGGATAGACAAGGATTTTGGAAAGTATTAAGAATATATGGAGTGGATGGGAAGTTGTTGAAAGCAGTGAAGAGTATGTATGAGGGTGCTAAGGCTGCAGTGCGTGTGGATGGCAAACTGAGTGAATCTTTCCATTTGAAGGTTGGATTGAAACAAGGATGTGTCATGTCTCCATGGTTATTCAATCTGTACATGGATGGGGTTATAAAAGAGAAACAAGGTCAGGCAGTGGATGTTGGAGCGGCCCTAGTGAGAGAGGGCAGCGTTTGGAAACTCCCTGTTCTGTTGTTTGCAGATGATACTGTGTTGTTGAGCGAAGACGAAGGGAAGCTGCAAGGCTTGGTAGATGAATTTGGGAGAGTGTGTATGAAATGGAATCTAAAGGTGAATGTAGGGAAGAGTAAAGTGATGGTCTTCGAGAGAAGTGAAGCCAGTGAATGTACAGTGAGATTGGATGGGGAGGATATGGAGAATGTGAGTGCATTTAAGTACTTGGGTAGTGTGATAAGTAAGGATGAAAGTCTGGAGAGTGAAGTGCTTGAAAGGGTGCAGCAGGGAAGGAAGGTTGCTGGTTCGTTTAAAGCAGTGATTTGAAACAGGGAGATGAGCATGGAAGTGAAAAAGTTGTTACATGACAGTATTGTGATACCAACTCTAACATATGGAAGTGAAGCATGGACCCTGTTGGAAGGACAGAAGTCAAGAGTGAGAGCAGTGGAAATGAGTTATTTGAGAGGAGCATGAGGAGTCACATGGAGAGACAGACTAACAAATGAGGAAGTGAAGGAGCATTGTGGTGTGGTTGTGGACGTGATAGGAAGCGTTAGGAGAAACACGTTAAGGTGGTTTGGGCATGTGGAGAGGATGGAGAGTGAAAGACTGACGAGGAGAGTGTATGTGAATGAGGTGGAGGGGGTGAGAGGGAGGGGGAGGCTGAGGATGAGATGGAGGGATGGCGTGGAGAGGTACATGAGAGAGGGGGGTGTGAGTTGGGAGCGTGGTAGTGAAATGGCGGGGGACAGAGTGACATGGAGGCGATTTGTTTGTGGCCACCCCGTGTGGGATTGAGGCGTCTGGCGATAGATAGATAGATAGACATCTTTAGGTCATGGTAGTTTCCATTTTTTTAATAGTTTATGTTCTTTTCGTAACCTTCATTGCTGTTAACTATGTCATATGAAATCTTGAAGTTGCAATTTAGTACTGCATGGTCGCTTTTGCCGAATGGAGGGTGATACATTAAACTGTCAATATCGTTATCTTGCCTAGTAAATATAAGATCTAGTACTGATGGTACATCAAGTCCTCTTTTTCTTGTGCTTTCCTTTACATGTTGCATTAGGAAAAATTCCTGCACTAGATCCAGGAGCTTTTGGTCCCAGAAGCTTTCCAGGTTTATCATACCTAGAGTATGTGGAGAGGATGGAGAGTTAGAGACTGATGAGGAGAGTGTATGTGAGTGAGGTGGAGGGGGGGAGAGGGAGGGGGAGACCAAGGATGAGATGGAAGGATGGAGTGGAGAGGTATATAAGAGAGGGGGGTGCGAGCAGGGAGCAGGGCAGTGAAACGGCGGGGCACAGAGCGACATGGAGGCGGTTTGTTTGTGGCCACCCCTTATGGGACTGAGGTGTCTGGCGATAGACAGATTAAAATCTCCAGTTAGTATAATTCTTTCCGATTTCTCCTCCATTCTATGTAGTAATGCTCTCAAACTCTGAATTGTACTCTCCGCCGGATCCTCATATTCACCTCTTTCCCATGTGTTTCATCTGGGTGGCATATATAGACTTGCCACAATTATTTTCCCTTCAGATGTATTAAAATCTACTGCAAGCACTTCTACTTGCGAGGGTGTATCTAGTTCTATTTCTTTGACTTTTAGATTTTTCTTTGTTAATATCACAATTCCTCCTCCTTTTTTAAAGTTCCTGTCTCTTTTCCATATATTGTATTCCTCTGGGTTTAGGATGTTTGATATCCTTGGTGTTAATTTTGTTTCGGCTAGGCAAATGTGGCTGTTTTCTCTGATGTAGTCATTCATCTCTAATAATTTAGATACCATTCCATCTACATTTGAGTACATCAACTTAATCATCTTGTTTGCATACTTGTCATGACTTGGGTCTACCTTCCTCCTTTTTATTCCCTTCTGGTTATGTACCACTTTCGAACCTGCAATCCAATTACTTTGTAGAAAAATGTTTTTTTCTCCTCCTTTGATCTTCCCTCATTCTTTGTTTTTGCTTCCTCCCTCATCTTTTTTAGTAATTCCATTTCCTCTTGAGTTAGGGATCTTTCTGTTGTGTAACTCACCGGGTCGGTCAGGATCACTTGCTGGTCGTGATCGTCAGCTTCTACCCTCCCGGAAGGAGCTGAGAGCTCATATAGTCCGATCTATGGGCAAGGCTGTGACCTTCACACACGCACACACCCATCCCCTTGCTCAAGGGGGACAGTAACCACCCACTTCGTCAGTGAAACTTTTCGCAACCTGAGCGAGGCGCGAACTCCCGTCTACCAGATGGCAAGCGAGAACGCTACCACTGCGCCAGCAGTGTGTGTGTGTGTGTGTGTGTGTGTGTGTGTGTGTATTTACCTAATTGTGATATACAGGAAATGAGCTACGCTCGTGGGGTCCCGTCTCTGTTTCTCAATAAGTCAAATTTTGCCTTAAACTCATTTAAGTTTTTAGACTGGACGATCTCTTTGTCCAGGCTATTCCACAGGTCTATACATCTATACGGAAAACTATATTTCTTGATGTCCTTCGAGCAGCTTGGCTTCTTTAGTTTCATTCCATGTCCTCTTGTTGCTCTCTCATCCCACACAAACAGATTTTCTCTGTCAATTTTATCTACTCCTATCATGGTCCTGAACACTGCAATCATGTCACCCCTCTCTCTCCTTTCCTCTAAGGAGGGCAAATCCAGCCTTTCCAGCCTCTCTCTGTATGGCAAATCTGCCAGACTAGGGACCATCTTGGTTGCTGTTCTTTGTATTCTCTCAATCTTGGTTATATCTTTCTTTTTGTGTAGGGACCACATTACTGCTGCATATTCTAACCTGGGCCGGATCATGGCCACTATCAATTTTTTTATCATCTCCTCATCCATGTAATGAAATGACACTCTTATATTGGTCAAGAGTTTATATGTCTCTCTCACTATCTTATTTATGTGCTTTTCAGGTGACAAACTATCCTGGACCAGCACTCCCAAATCTTTCTCTTCTCTCGCTTTTCTAATTGGTTCATTACCCATCAAATAATTCAATGATGGCCTCTTGGTACTTTTACCCATTTCCAATATTTTACATTTTTTTGCGTTGAATTTCATTTCCCACATCCGGCTCCAATCATATATCCTATCCAGATCCTCCTGTAGCATTTTACAGTCCTCTTCAACCTCTACCTTTCTCAAGATCTTTGCATCATCAGCAAACAGGCTTGCGTAGCTGTTCACTCCATCTACCATATCATTTACATAAATCAAGAACATTACTGGTGCCAACACCGAGCCCTGTGGGACACCACTTTTTACTTCCCTCCATCCAGATGTCCTGTCCTTTATTACTGTCCTCATTTGTCTGTCACTCAAAAAGTCTCTCATCCATTCCAGGAGGCTTCCCTT
>JAGKTI010009516.1:0-13760 GCA_018397915.1 Birgus latro | reverse complement strand
GATTATATATGAGTGTGTTGTCCCAGATGATTGGCTGAAGAGTGTAATTGTAAATGTGTACAAAGGGAAGGGTGATGCCCTGGAAAGGGGAAATTACAGAGGTATAAAGCTCTTAGATCAGATAATGAAAGTAATGGAGAGAGTTCTAGAAGGTATGATTAGAGAAAGAGTGAATATCAATGAGATGCAGTTTGGGTTTATGCCAGGCAGGGGGACCACTGATGCCATATTCATTGTTCGACAGCTTCAGGAAAAATATATTGGCAAGAAAAGGGAATTGTATTTTGTTTTTGTTGATTTGGAAAAGGCCTTTGACAGAGTCCCTAGAGAGGTGGTGAAGTGGGCAATGAGAAAGCTAGGGTTGGAAGAGTGGCTGGTTAGGGTGGTTATGGCCATGTACGTGGGTGCTCACACTCAGGTAAGGGTGAATGGAGCTTTGAGTGATGAGTTTCCCGTGAATGTTGGTGTGCATCAGGGGTCAGTTTTGAGTCCCTTGTTGTTTATCATGGTGCTTGAAGCCCTCTCACGTGACTTCAGAGATGGACTCCCATGGGAGATGTTGTATGCTGATGATTTGGTGCTGATTGCTGAGAATGAAGGGGAGGCTGAGGAAAGATTTAAGAAGTGGAGAGATGGTATGGGGCACAAGGGCTTAAGGGTAAATGCAGATAAAACAAAAGTGATGATATCTAGGGTTGGTGGCGGTACAATCAGAGGAGAGGGAGAGTGGCCATGTGCAGTTTGCCACAAAGGTGTGGGAAGTAATTCCATCTTGTGCAGTGTCTGTGATAAGTGGGTGCACAAGAGATGTAGTGGTATTAGAGGTAGACTGCGAGATAATGCTGATTTCATGTGTGCGGTGTGTCGGGGAGAGCAGGTGGAGATTGTTAGGCGTGAGAGGGTTGAACTTGCAGGTGAGTCTCTTGAGTGTGTGGAGGAGTTTTGTTATTTGGGAGACATGTTAGGTGCCGGAGGTGGGGCTGGAGTTAGCTCGGTTGCTAGAGTGAGAAGTGGTTGGAAGAAGTTCAGGGAGCTGTTGCCTCTCCTGACATTGAGAGGACTCTCCTTACGTGCTAAGGGGTCTTTGTATGCAGCATGTGTTAGGAGTGTGATGCTGTATGGTAGTGAGACCTGGGCAGTAACGGAAGAGGATATTCGCAGGTTTAAACGTACAGAAATGACAATGATTAGGTGGATGTGCAGTGCGTCCCTGCGTGCAAGGCCTGGGGGGGCTGGGTTTACGATGGAAGAGTTGAGAGGTAGGATGGGACTGGAGTGTATTGGTGTTGTGATGAGGAGAGGTAGGCTGGGGTGGTTTGGACATGTGGAGAGGATGGGGGATGATAATTGGGTACAGAGGGTGAGAAGTGTTAATACTGGGGGAGGGGTTGGGAGGGGTAGACCGAGAAAGACATAGGACGAGGTCATTAAGTGTGACTTAAGGGTTAAGGGACTGAATGGGAAGGCTGCCAGAGATCGAGCAGCGTGGAGAGCCGCGATTAGGTGACCAAGGCCAACACATGCAAGCATGTTGGAGCCTTCAAAAACGAAACGAAACGAAACGATTTACAATAACGTACATTTTCTTCTTTTATTCATTTTTTTGTTCATTCATTATCCAATCCAAGGTCACCCTACAGAGAAGCATAGGAGCCCAGGGCTAGGCAAGTTGGTCCTGACATTTAAGATGAGAGTGACCAACCTTACTCATCCCTGAATGGCATTACGTGAGCAATAAACCCCAATCACCCCGTGGATATAAACCTTCACTGGGTCAATCCAACTGAGAGCACCTCAATTACCCACTGAACCACCAGGTGCCATAATTTTGTTCACCCCTCAAAAAGAATACTGCTCCCTTGATACAGTGGGAAGAGATGTTACAGGAGGAGATGGCTTGTATTACTGCACAGAAAGCAAAAATAATATGAGACTTAAAGTTATGCCATCAGCTGTCATACAAAGGAAAGTCACATGATGGATTAGATGATCTATGATGATTTCTTGCTCTGGATCTTAAAGTTCCCCTTTCTTCATACTCCTGACTTTGTGTCCAGGAAGGTAATTCAGTCCCAAAGAGCAGTAAACCACTGTTTATGTGAGGAATCTCTCCCCGATGCATATACTCACTTCTGCAAAGAACACAACATAATACCTAATCTAATGACAGGTTTATAAAGTGCAATTCACAAGCCAATTATCTCTTTAATACTGGTACCTTGATAAGTTCAGCTTTCAGCTCCCCTGTGAGCATGTCTCCTGCTGAGTACTCTCGACGAATTTCTTCAAGGCGTGTGTCATCTTCCATGAAGAAAGTGAGGTACATGTATGAAACATCTACCTCACAGTCACCCCCAAGAGCCCTGTGCTCTTCAATGGTATCCTTGCCCCCAGAGAATGCATACTTGTTGATCTGAAGATGGAAAGAGTTTTGAGTTACCTTGATATATATTTCTCTAACTGAAGTGATATAAAATACAGTGAACCTTTGGTTATCATAAATAACTGGTAGGGAACATGGCGCATTATAATGGAATTGCATAAAGCACAGAACCTATGAACTTTAACATAAATGGTACCAGATACCCCAAGTGCAAGTCCAAGTTATACATTTTATGACAATTTAGACCCACAAAATACATACATATAGGTACAGTTAACAGAAAGAAATGAAAAGAGCACAAGAAAGAAAAAAACACATACCACTGAGAGATCTGAGATGAGCTTGAGGTTAGGAGTTAAGGGGTTCTGTGGGTAGAGGATGGAGAGTTAGTAGTCTCCGCCACATGGGATTAACTCCTCAAGTGGGGCCTCATCTTTGAATCCCTCAAAGCCATTAGAAACCACAAACACTGCACCATCATTGTTGGCAAAAACCAGCTCAGAAGTGTGATGACAATTTTTAACCGAAAAATGCGCTATAATGACTGAAGTGCAGACTTTTAATCTCAGTGATAACAATGATTGCTATAACCAATGGATCACCGTATAATAAAGTTACCTCCACCACATATAAACAATACTGTGAGAGTGTAATGTGGAATGGATATGATGTACATGATCAGCATGTGTTATGGGAAAAATGTGGGGTAAACTATGATCAGTAACATGATTATAAGTTGTTGCAGTTGTTCTGGCCCCTCACAAACTTTGATGTGAATGTGATGGACTGCAGTTATCTGACAACTTCACCTGCTTTCTCCCAGAGTCCTGAGGTATGTTGAAGGATATTATATCTGTGAATATACAATAAATGTGTAGTGTTGTGGTAGACAGCATACGAGACTGAGCAAAGTGTATTATGAATGAACCGTATTATCTGATAACAGAGCAAAATTCCATTTTTATGAAGTGGCTAAACACACATCATTTCAGTAAAGTGAGGTCTTTCTGCAAAAAGATATTTTCTGTTTGATTCTAATACTCCAGCTGGTGAATTGTGAATTTTATAATTCATCTCAATTTAACCTATCAACTGAAAATTAGATAAGCACTGATTAAAATACTGGTGGTATCATTATCCTATTCTCTTTAAATGACACTGTTAGTATACTAGTATTTAACTTTTTTTTTTTTTTATGCAAGGAAGAAGGAACCAAAGGCCAGGGCCCGCATACTGTTCCTTCCAAGAAAAAGTAAAAACAATACAAAAGAGAGCCAAATTCAAGATCCATTCATTTCGAGAAACCTGGACACACTGCGTTTGAAAGAATGGAGATCATAGGAAGCAGGGAATACAGACAGAGGGAGACAGTTCCAGAGTTGACCAGTTGCATAAATGAAGGACTGGAAGCAACGGTTAACTCTTGCATTAGAGAGTTGGACAGAAAAGGGATGAGAGTTTGTTGCTAGACGGGTACTACGTGCCCGTCGTAGAGGTGGAGGGATGCAAGCAGACAGTTCAGAGGAACAGTGACCATTGAAGTAGCGATAGAAGAGAGATAAAGAAGCAACAGTGCGGCAAAGAGACAAGGGTTGAAGGGAAGTAGCGATAGAAGAGAGATAAAGAAGCAACAGTGCGGCAAAGAGACAAGGGTTGAAGGGAATCAGTAAGAGGAGGAGAGTTAATGAGACGAAAAGCCTTTGACTCCACCCTATTGAGAAGAACTGCATGTGGGGAGCCTCCCCACACATGAGAGTTGTACTCCATACACGGGCGAATAAAACCCGTGTACAAGGTCAACATCTGTGCAGGGGTAAAGAAAGTTCGGAGTCGGCCCAGCACACTTAATCTCTTGGAAGCAGATTTCACAAGAGATGTAATATGTTCTTTCCAAGACAAATCCCGAGAGAATGAAACCCCTAGCATGTTCAAGGATGATGCAGGACTGAGCTGGACATTATTAAACATTAGTGGGTAATCCTGAGGAAGATTTTGTCGGGTTGATAAGTGTAAGAACTGAGTTTTTGATGCATTAAAAATAACAAGATTATTTTTACCCCAATCAAGATATGAGCCAAGTCAGACATTAGGTGTGCCATAGCCTCATCCCTTGTTTGCTGAAGTAACTGCTGAGATGGATGCTGCGAAAATCTAATGGAAAGGTGAAGGGTGGAATCATCAGCATATGAGTGGATAGGGTTAGATGTACAGCTTAGGTCATTAATGAATAAAAGAAAGAGAGTTGGTGATAGGACAGAGCCCTGAGGAACACCACTGTTGATAGGTCTAGGAGAAGAACGATGGCCGTCTACAACAGCAGCTATAGAATGACCAGAAAGGAAGATAGAGATGAAGGCACAGATAGAAGGATAGAAACCGTAAGAGGGCAGTTTGGAAATCCAAGCCAGACTCGATCGAAAGCCTTTGAGATGTCAAGTGCAATGGCAAAGCTTTTGCCAAAGTCCCAAAAGGAGGATGACCAGGAGTATGAAAGGTAGGTGAGAAGATCGCCAGTGGAGCGTCCCTGACGGAACCCATACTGACGATCAGAAAGAAGGTTGTGACAGGAAAGGTGCTTTAAAATTTTTCTGTTAAGAACTGATTCGAAAACTTTTGATACACAGGATGTTAAAGCAATTGGACGATAGTTAGAGGGTTGGGAATGGTCACCCTTCTTTGGGACTGGCTGAATGAGAGCAAACTTCCAGCAAGAAGGAAGGTACAAGTTGAGAGACAAAGGCGAAAGAGTTTACCTAGGCAGGGTGTAAGCACAGAAGCACAGTTTCAGTTTTTGAGGACAACAGGAGGGACTCCATCAGGCCCATATGCCTTGTTAATATTGAGGCCAGTGATGGCAGAAAATACATCAGCTGAAGAAATTTTAATGCCAGTCATGAGGAAGTCTGAGGGGGGAAGTGATGGAGGAACAGCACCGGAATCGTCTAAGGTAGAATTGGAGGAGAAAGTCTGAGCGAAGAGATCTGCTTTATCAGTAGAAGAAATAGCTACAGAACCATCAGAGTAGAAAAGAGGAGGGAAGGACGATGAGGTAAAGTTGTTAGAAAGGCTTTTGGCAAGATGCCAAAAGGAGCGAGAAGAATTCGAGTTGGAGAGTTGGGAACATTTACCACGGATGAAATTATTTTTAGCAGAGCGAAGAACAGACTTAGCACGATTCCGGGCAGAAATATAAAAAAGATGTGATTCAGGGGTGGGTTGGCTCTGGTACCTTTTAAAGGCCCTCTCTCTGTTGCGGACAGCATTAGAACAAGCGTGATTAAACCAAGGCTTTCTTGCATTAGTCAGAGGATATGAAAAAGGAATGTATGCATCCATGCCCGAGAGAATAACCTCCATAATGCGCAAGGCACACTCAGATGGCTCCCGGCCATGGAAGCAATAATCATTCTAAGGAAAATCAAAGAAGTACTGCCTGAGGGCCTCCCAGTCTGCAGCTCCAAAGTGCCACAGGCGGCGTTTCTTTGGAGGGTCCACAGGCCGTACTGGAGCAATAGGACAGGTTAAGGTAATAAGGTTATGATCGGAGGAGCCCAACGGAGAGAAAAGATTAACAGTATAAGCAGAAGGATTAGTTGTTAGGAAAAGGTCAGGTATGTTGGAACTCTCTCCAAGGCGGTCAGGGATACGGGTAGGGTGCTGTACAAGCTGCTCTAGGTCATTAAGGATAGAAAAGATGTAGGCTTGTTCACCAGGTGGATCAGTGAAAGGAGAGGAGAGCCAAAGGTGGTGGTGAACATTGAAATCTCCTAAAATGGAGATTTCAGAGAAAGGAGAATTGGACAGAATGTGTTCCATCATAGAAGTAAGATAGTCAAAGAATTTTTGATAGTCAGTAGAATTAGGAGATAAGTAAACAGCACAGATATATTTAGTCAGAGAACGACAGGAGAGCCGAAGCCAGAGAGTAGAGAATTCAGAAGAATCAAGTTCAGGAACACGAGAGCAAGATAGATCGTTGCATACATATACACAACAGCCACCTTTGGCTTTGAAATGAGAATAGAGAAAGTAGGAGGATACAGAAAAGGGTTTGCTATCAGTTGTCTCAGACAGCTGAGTCTCAGAAAGAAAGAGAAGGTGAGGTTTAGAGGAGAAGAGGTGGTGCTCAACAGAGCGAAAGTTAGAGGAAACGCCGCGAATGTTACAGAAATGAAGAAGGAGTGAGTCAGACAGTGGTTCCAGGCAGCTCAGAGGGTCATCACCGGGAGAGGGGCGGATGGTGGGGGCATTTATGGTCCCCCCCCCCTGGGGACTCCGAGGCACAATTTTCATTAGCCATTTTTAAAAAAATTTGAAAAGGAAGTGTAGTGTGTAGCGTGTATGTAGTTTGGTGTTGACAGTTGGAGAAACTTGTATTGGAGAGCATGCTGGTCTACTCTCTGTGCTACTGAGACACTGAAAAAGTTCAGCAAGGGGGATGGTCAGGAACAAGTCCTGAGGGCTGATGAAATGGGAGCTGCAGCTCTCCCTGTCATCAGCTTGCCATCCTCCTAGGGAGTACTGCCCTGCTCGACTGGTGCTACAGAAAAGGTCATTACTTTTATTACAGTATGTCCTCATAATCTGCACATTATACATTCCTCATACCCAAGCAAATACAAAAACCATAACAATAATTATCTTAACATGGATGTGTACAATCAAAAACAAAGGTTGGGTTGCAGATTTGTCCGAAGATTGGGTAAAACACGCAGAACATTATGTGAGCTCTGTCACAGTTATATATTCAAGGCTGGCTAGCCTGGTTTCCTCAGGCTTCATATCAGCTGTTGACAGGATGACAGTACAAATGAACCCCCCGAAATTCAAAGCCTTAACATCGATTCGCATCCAAGGGATGATATTCGGTCAGGCAATGACTGCCAGTCTGTTACACCCTAACACAAAACATTAAGCAGGTGCAGTATATACCTAAGCATGGAGAGGGAAAGAAATATGCATCCAACAACCACAGTGAGGAAAGAGAGAAAGATCTACCTTTATTACGGGGAAGAGAATCCTGACAGACAGTGAAAACATACATCAAGTGAAGACCTATTGCATGATGAATTGTCACGTAATGAGGTCAATATAACATGGGTTCAATGGGATTAGGGTGAGTGACCTTGCTGCGAAGCCTAACATAATACAAACTCTGCCACCCACCTGAAAACTCCTATCCCAGTTTGAGCTGTCACCAAGGTCCCCACCCCCCACTACCCTTCCCTGAGGCTGGGGGACAGTTGGAGGGCCTGGATGATCATCCCAAAGATACAGAATCACTTCTCTTAATATCACATACTGCATTATTTGTTAAGCACCTGTGCTGTTATTTGGGGATAGGGGATAGCAATAGTGTTTCAATGACCTTTCATGCACAAAATAAAATGAAAGGCTAACAATCACAGCAGATGTAAACACTGGGTGGTAGGACGTTTCATGATCATAGGGTGATTTTTTTCAAACTGGACTTCGATGAATGCACACAAATTTACTGTTTCTGTTTAGAAAGAAAAGTAAATGACGAAGTATCTTTTTATCAGAATGAAAATAAGTCGCCCCACAGATGGAATCTTGTCTTACACTAATGGCTCATGAATGCAACTATGAAATCAACCCAAGAAAATGAAGACATTTTCGACAAAACGGCCAAGATTTGATTCACGGATAATATCCTTGCATGGACAATATCCCCCAAGGACAAAATTTCCCCAAAAAATATTCCCCCATCCACAACATCCACGGAGGACAAAATCCCCATGGAAAATCACCATATGTATATACTGTACTGTACATGCATAATGTTTCATTTCGTTTTGTTTTTGAAGGCCTCAACATGCTTGCATGCATCGGCCTTGGTCACCTAATGGCGGCTCTCCATGCTGCTCTATCTCTGGCAGCCTCCCCATTCAATCCCTTATCCCTGAGGTCACACTCAATGGCCTCGTCCCAGGTCTTTTTCAGTCTACTTCTCGCAACCCTACCCCTAACAAACACTTTTCACTTTCTGCACCCAATTATCATCCCTCATCCTCTCCACATGCCTAAACCACCTCAATCTCTCTCCTCATCACAACACCAATACACTTCAGTCCCATTCTACTCCTCAACTCTTCCACTGTAAACCTAGCCCCTCCCCAAGCCTCAAGCTCAGGGATGCACTGCACATCCACCTAATCATTGTCATTTCTGGATGTTTGAGCCTGCGAACATCCTCTTCCTTTACTGCCCAGGTCTCACTAGCATACAGCATTACACTCCTAACCCATGCTGCATACAAAGATCTCTTAGCATGGAGGGAGAGTCCTCTCAATGTCTGGAGAGGCAACAGCTCCCTGAACTTCTTCCAACCACTCCTCACTTTAACCACAGAGCTAGCTCCAGCCCCACCTCCTGCACATAAAATGTCTCCCAGATAACAAAACTCTTACTCACACTCAAGAGACTCATCATTTCTTTCCAACCAAACACAGCTCCACATTTTTTTCCTTGCCAAACTGACTTCCATCAGAACAAGTACTGGTATGTTTCCCTACTGCATACAGTGTTATTTCTAATGGTTATTTACATTTCAGATTTAATGAACTTGGGTGAAACTACATTCGTTGGATATGCATACACTGTACAGTACAACCAATGCTTCAATTATATATGTAAGAACAGTTGAATGTTGTGCCAAAAATTCATCATGAATCACTTGCATCAAGCCAAACTAAACTGTTTTTCTGTAAATATCACTCACTAAGTGCAATTTCCATATTACTAAAGAAACAATATGCCCAGCATCAATATCATAATGCATGTAACTTAAGCACTATCATAAACTTAACATCTAATATGTAAGTGGCTGACAAAGCAAAGTTTTCATAAGAAAGCTTTTGTTTGTTATAATGGTGAGAAGACCTAGGACAAACAACTTGTTATACCTGCTCAACAATCCTCTCATAAAAAAAAAAAAAACACATCCATTTGCAACTTTCACAAAATGGAATCTGTTATCTTCCATTAGTAAAAATATCTTTTCATAATATCACTCACACATTAATAATTTCCCCCATGTGATGTAATACTGTTATTCACTGGCAAACAATATTTCAACTTGTCTCCAATTTTCAACAACCTATTCCAATGCACAGTAAGCTGCCTCCCATTTTAATCATTGCCATGTTGCAAGAAAAATTATAACCAGCAGACCCCACTGTGCACAAGTACTGTTATATGAGAGGTCTGCATCCTGAGCATCAACTGTCAATCATAACTGTTGTTTACCTGACAAGTCTGTCAATCATAACTGCTGTTTACCTGACAAGTCTGTCATCTGCACAGTTCCCTTCCCTCTCATTCACTTTGATTATGGCACATCAATCACTTTTTCTTGCTTCCATTGTGATATATCTAAAGTGATGAATGAATCTAAAATGTTGAGTGATTGTCTCTGATGTACTTCTGGATAAATATAGTTTGTTCATTTATAAAGGCCTGCATGTATTGGCCTTGGTTATGTCGTCTCAGTTCTCCCTACTGCTCGATCTCTAGCAGCCTACCTGTTCAATCACTTAAACCTGAGGTCGCACCCTATGACCTCGTACCATCTTTTTCAGACAACCTCTCACAACCTTATCCTCAGTGTTCATGTCTCTCACCCTCCACATCTGGTTGCCATCCTCCATCCCCTCCACATGCTCAAACCATTTCAATCTACCCCTTATCACAAAAATAATACAGTATATGCAAGTCCCATCCTTCCTCTCAACTCTTCACTCACAAACCTACTCAAACTGTACTCCATTTCACCAAGTTTGGCGCCATCAGTGATGTCCTCAACACCTGTGGTGTTCATGTAAATCATTTGCACTAGGTGAACCTCTACTTATTATCCGGAGAACCAATATAAAAGGCAATACAAAAAGGTATATCCAGTCCTGAGGACCCTTATCGGTGCTACAGGTGTTGAGGACATCACTGATGGTGCCAGACTCAGTGAAATGAAGTATAGCTCTGTCAATCATCGCATCAATTTCATTTCTGTATGTCTGAGCCAACAAATAGCCTCCTCTTTTACTGTCGAAGTCTCACTACTGTACAGCATTACACTTCAAACACATGCTGCACACAAGGAAAGTGATCATAAATAAATTAAGAAAAACTGCCAATTTGATGATGCCTAGGCATTCGTTACTGCCTATCATCAGCCTAATCTGATTGCTGACATAATTATACCACGCTGTTGTTGTTTCTGATCAATCCCAGTCTGTCTGGCTGAGCAGACCCATCAACTGCAGGCAAGGAAACCACCCTGCAGGGTTGTCCCATGCAGTGAAATTGTGTTCCCTTGCAGCTGACAGTGGCTTACCACAGTGAGGCACAGGAAATATTGTGGATTTTTGGCTCCTGGATGGATGCAGCATCTGTGTCTCTCCACACAGTTAACAGGCGCACTAAAGAAGGTTTCACTTCAACCCATAATTTGGTTATATGGTTCACACTCAGTGTTGTAAATGGTTTCCTGGGTTACAGGGAACCATTAGGTTTGTTACTGAGTGACAAGTGAAAAGATGAGTAATAAAAAGTGACAGGAAGGAATGGAAGAACTAGGAAGACAGGAGGGCAGACACAAGAGATATTATGAAAAGGGGAAGGAAGAACAACAAGTGACTGGATGATGGTTGCCATCATTTATATCTAAGTGACCTGACAGAGGGAGGAAGAAGTAGGCAGAACATCAAGTGAGTGGAGAATGGCTGCCACCATTTATATCTAAGTGACCTGACATTACATTCTGATGCAAACCTGTAAAATTTCTGTAGCAGTCCTATGGTATTTAATGAGGCTTTTTGTAGGTTGTTTTTAGACTTCAGTATGGTTGGGTAAAGTCACATAAGAATAACCCAGCCTGGTCACCTGATGTATCCCTGGTCCAGTTGAGCATATTTTGCATTACGATCAGTATTTTAGGTAACACAACCTGCTTCTAATGCCATACAACTGAATGAGTTTTTCAGTTTCCTCAGCATCTAGATGATGTAAAATGTCCACATTCTTGTTGCCTGTTAAGAGAGTTACTTATTTACTGATATTTTTGCAGGTGGCACTGGCAATGGAGATAACAAGCTCATTTTTTTTTCCCCCTCATGATAAGCAAGAAGTGGAAGGAGAATATAAGAGAGTACGGAACAGTGGGTGCAAGGATTGTATGGGTGAGGATGAAAGTAGGTATACAAGCTTGGGTGATTGTATGTGTGTATGGGCCGACAGAGGACTGAGTGGCAAGACTGAACGATGAGTTTTGGGCAAGTGTAGAAGCATATATGGACAAGTTTGAGAGAAGCGAGAGAGTGTTTTGATTGGAGATATGAATGGCAAAGTTGGGAATGTACGAGTGGATGGAGTGGTTAGTCAGTGAGGTGTGCCAGCTGAGGTGGATGGGAATGGTAGAGCCTTGGTGGACATCTGTGCTGGTAAGGGGTTGGCAATAGCCAACACCTACTTTCAGCACAAGATGATCCACAGGTATACATGAAGAGTCTTGAGGAGGATGGATGGTGAACTTGTAGAACGGAAGGCAATGATAGATTACGTGTGTGTGTGTGGATGAGCGAATGAGAAGACAAGTGTCAAATACAAGAGTGAGGAGAGAGTGGGGGAGTGGAGACCAGGCTGCAAAGAAAGTGGGTGAAAAGGCCAAGGGGAAGACAGGAGGAAATAGGACCTGTGGGAAGAGTGGAGAAGTTACAAGATAGTGAGAAAATGGCAGAGTATAAGAGAATAGTGGAAGAAAGATTAGGAAGGTATGAGTTAGAGCACATGGAAGGGGTGGAAGATGTATGTAAGATTTTCATGGAAGAGATAGGCACAGTGTGTGAGGAAGTTTGTGGAGTGAGGAGGAGATGCAGGGGTGTGCAAGGGACAGCATGGTGGAATGATAAGGTGAAATGAGCTGTGGAACAAAAGAAGAAGGCATATAGTGAATGGCTAGCGAGCAGAGGTAGGGGAGAAGATGAGAGAGAGAAGAGAGAGGCATATGTGAGGTGAAGAGAGGTGAAGAGATTGGTGAAGGGAAGTAAGAAGAAAGTGGATGAGGAGTTTAGAATCTGAGTGTAAAATGGAGGGAGAGTAAGAAATTGTTTTGGAAAGAGGTAAAGAAAGTAAGACTGTGAAGAGGGAAATAGTAGGGGAGTGAAAGATGGGAATAATAGATTGCTGGTGGAGTACAGAGAGAAACTGAGGAGATGGAAGGAGCATTTTGAGAATCTGTTGAATGTAGAGAGTGAGAACAGAGCGAGTATAGGTGGTTGGGGAATGGCCGGGAGAAGAAGAGGTGAGAGGAGGGAGGAAGAGATCAGTAGGGTGGAAGTAGTGGAAGCAGTGAAGAAGATCAAGATGGGAAAGGCCCCAGGAATTGATAAAGTGTGTGGTGAAATGCTGAAGTATGGGGGTGAGATTGCTGCAGAATGGATATGGAAGTTGTGTTGATTGGCTTGGGAAGAGGGAAGGGTTCCAGACGACTGGAAATCAGGTATAACTGTTTCTTTATATAAAGGAAAAGGGGAGAGAGAAATATGTGGTAACCATAGGGGTATTTGCCTTCTTAGTGTGACTGGAAAGATATATGGTAGAATACTTACTGATAGGGTTAGTCATATAACAGAGGAGTTAGTTGGAGAAGAACAAGGGGGATTTAGGAAGGGAAAAGAGTGTGTAGATCAGATATCTGTTCTAAGATGTTTCGTGGAGAAGTATCTAGAGAAGGGAAAGAAAGTGTATGCTGCCTTCATGGACTTGGAGAAAGCTTATGACAGAATAGATAGGCAAGGTACTATTGGCCACAGAAGTTTCGTTCCTTTCATGGTGGGCGATTTGATGAATGTGGCAACGTGGAGTTCTCCCCCTCTACACCCCCTCCCTCCTGCCCTCTCCCCAGATAGCGTCTGAGGTTTATGAAGCGTGTTGTGAAGCATCTGAACGTCTGGAGTTTTCTGATGTTACTCGATATGATGGGCATGAATTATTATGCCTGTTGCTAATGAAAATTCAGTTTTGCAGGAGTAATTAGAATTTATAAATGGGTCATGCCATTATCACCAATTCACAGTGAGGTAATATATCTGTTCTGGCATCATCCAAATGCTAACACGTCTCGTGTCACTGTTCCGACATTCTTCCAATGTTATTAACGACACTCTTATAATCTACTTAGGCTGACCAGTGCTATGAACAAGGTTATGAAATGTTCTTTTTTCTCATCCGTTCATATATCTATGCATTCAATTAAGTCGAAAGAGTAAGAGCAAGAGGTCTTAAATAGGAAATATAGAATACACAAAGGTCTATGAAAGTGATATCCACATTAGAAACAATGACTGGCAGCATCCATGGG
>JAGKTI010009515.1:15712-30788 GCA_018397915.1 Birgus latro | reverse complement strand
ATATAGCTAGAGACAGATATAGATATAGACAGACTGATAGATATGGATATGTATAGATAGATATAGATACGGATATAGGTAGACAGATGTGGATACAGATAGCTATAGTTACAGATATATAAAAGAACTGATCCTACGTTCAGTCATTAGATTAAACCAGTTCATTCGTTACAAGAGGTATCCCAGAAGCTGAATAAAATTGCAAGAGTTAAAAAAAATATATAAATATTCCTAGCAGAGCTGATTAATATGGGCTTACGTTCTGAGACTGGATATAATGATGCGGCCGTCCGTGGTGAAGTATTGTGAAGTTGTCTGTGTGGGGGATGAGCTATAAGGGCCTGTCTCTGTGTTGTGTGCCAGACTGGGGCGCGACGCTGAGGACGTACCTGGGCACCACCAAACTGGACGACCCCTCTGCCCGCTACCTGAGCTACTACACCGATAACGGCGCCGCACACTACTATAACCCCCTGCCCTACCGCAACTTCAGGGACGCACTCATGGCCGTATACAATTATTCCGTCGACCATGATATTCCATTCAGGTGAAGTGGTTATTCTCGTATTGTACACTCTCATCAAGTATCGCACTTACTTTGTCGAAATGAAATTAAAAAAATTGCATTGTGACTGTATAAATTATGTGTTTACTTAATTTATGTACTAAATTCACGTGTAGTATCATCATATATTTTTCCTCTTGACGAGTGAGTACCTGAACGTGTGTGTGTGTGTGTGTGTGTGTGTGTGTGTGTGTGTGTGTGTGTGTGTGTGTGTGTGTGTGTGTGTGTGTGTGTGCAGCCTAACACTATTCGTGAGTACAGGCGGCTCCAGCTGGACTCGTGGTGGTATCACAAGGGCGTGGGTCAGGGCGTGAAGAACTGGACGGAGATTGAATGGCTCCTCCCGGGCGGCATCGAGGGGCTGCACGAGAACACCGGGTGGCCCATCGTGGCGCACAACAGATACTTCAGCAGCGACACAGACTACGCTGAGCAGAACGGAGGTGGGTGGCCAGGGAGAAAGTGAGAGGGTGAAGTGACGACAAGAAGGGGAACTAGGGGAGGCAGAGGAAACAGGGAATGAGAAATAAGAGGAACAAAAGGGTAGGAGAACAAAGGAGATGTAAAGGAAAGAGAAATGTGGGAGCAGAGAATTAATGAAACGATGAGGGAGAGATGTAAGAGACGAGAGAAGAAGGGAAACGAGGAAAGAAAAGTGGGAAGAGGAAGAGGGACGGGTCTAGACAACGATTCCGGTGGGGATGGGGGGTAGAAAAATTGTCAGGGTAGGAACGAGACGAGGAGAGGAAAAGAGAAAAATGTGAGAGGGAAAAACAAGGACAGGTAGAGGTGGGAGAAAAGTAGGGGGTGAGTAGGAGGGAACGGGGAGAGAGAGACATAAGTGGTGGGGGGGGGGGGGGGGGACAGTGGACAAGGAGAAACAAAGATGGAGGTAACAGTAGAAACAGAGACGACAGGAGAGTGGGAAATGATGGACAAAGAGGAGGAGGAGTGAGCAGAGGAGAAGAGAAAAACGTGAGAGAGAGGAGAGATAGGGCAACAATGATAGGCAGAGTAGGGGGTGAGAGAGGGAAGAGGAGGGAGAAGAGAAAATGTCAGATCGTGAGAGGAGGAGAGGGAGGGGAGCGAGGAGAGAGACAAGTGAGAAGATGAAGCGAAAGGAAAAATATGAGTGGAGGGAAGGAGAGAGAGATCTGAGAGAGGAGGAAACTAGGAGGGGAAAATATGTGAGGGGAATAGGGAAGGGGACGAAGAGAGAATTGTGTGAGAGGAGAGGGAGGGAAACGAGAAAGGGAAATGTGAGACAATGGAAAAGGAAAGGGAGTTGTGAGAGGATGGAGAGGGATATGTGAATGTCTGACAAGAGGAAGAAATAATAAGAAAGAGGCCACGAAAAAAAAAAAAAAGCATGTAATATCCACAGCTTTTCCAGTTCCAACAGCATGAACATCTAAACTCTTCACTGCTGTCACATCTATATTTTTCATTACCTCCGCCAAGAACTTTTATGTCTTTGGCTCAGTTTCTTTATTTTTATGTATGTTTATGTATGTATGTGAACAACAAGGTGGAACTGCTTCAAATTTCAGATTAATGATTTAGGACCATCGGGAGCCAAGTGATTACATTTTGGGGGAAAAAGAGGCCATGCGTCGAGATAAAGAAAGGGATGGTGCTGCCTCTGCGGACGTATATGCTGTCTGAGTCCTCTCGTTTCATTTGTGCTGGAGCCGGGCAGTTTTACTCAGCTTAGGCGAAAGCGCGTGTGCTGAAGTGTTTAGAGACAGTCTTCATTAACTCCATCAGTACGATTACGTCTTTGTTGTTTTATTCTTGTAACCTCTAGGGGATGTGTTCAGCTTAGGGGTGACCTCGTAGTGAAGGGGATAGTTTGTGTGTGTGTGTGTGTGTGTGTGTGTGTGTGATTTTTGAGTACTGTCTCGCAGAGTTGTATTAAGATCTGAGGTTCCGTGAATAGCTGTGTTCCATGAGGCTTTTATATGAGGTAGTCCACGTTTAATGGTGGCTCCTCGTGGTTAGGTGTTTCTTCCTTTCCCTTCCAGTATTAGTAGTTGACTGAGCTTAGAGGGGAGACAGAATGAGACGGGATGAGTCAGAGTGAGGAGGGGCAAGGCAGGGAGAGGGTAGCAGTGGGAGAAACAGAGTGAGGCAGAGTAAGACAGTGAGGAAGGATGAGGTCGAATGAGGCATGGTGAGGCAGAATGAGACTGGATGACAAAGTGAGGAAGGGTGAGGCAAGGAGAGAGTAACAGAGGAAGCGTTTGTTGAAGATAAAGAACGTGACATAACTTTATGAATAAATAGAAGGCGGTTCCCCATGTTAGTAGGTCCTAGGTTAGCCGCCTCCGTAGCACATTACATAACCTTGCTGCTCAGTGAGTCAAGTGGCCCATGACTCTAGATGTGTCCAATGGCCTTCCTAAAAGTCAAGTGGCCTACCCTACACGTCAAGAGGCTTCCTTACACCTCAAGTGCTCTCTTCCCCTACCTCTGTCTAGTGCCCCCTACCCCTGCTTATATCCCCTACCTCTGTCTAGTGCCCCCTACCCCTGCTTATATCCCCTACCCCTGTCTAGTGACCCCCTACCCCTGTATAGTAATCCCCTTTCCTCTGTCTAATTTCCCCTATCTTGTATTGTACCCCATACCCCTGTCAAATGTCCTCTACCCTTCTCTAGTGCCTACTACTCCTGTCTAATTCCCCCTACCCATGTCTAATTCCCCCATCGCCTGTCTGATGCCCCCTACCCCTGTTTAATGCCCCTACCCCTGTATGGTACGACTTATCCGTCTAATGCCTCTACCCCCTGTCTTGTGTACTCCTACCCCTGTCTACAGCTCCCTATAACCCTGTCTACTCCCTTCTTAGCCCTGTCTAATGCCCCATACCCCAACTCCGTCTACTTGTCTACAACCCCCTACCCCAGCCAAATGCCCCATGAGCGCTGCGTCCCTTCCCCTTCTCCCACTGCTTGTCCAGTACTCTTCTGCCCCTCTCCGTCATACCCTACCTGTCCAGTGTCCACCTCACCTCCTTCAGCCCTGTGTCTCCCTACTTTTCCTTCCCTCCAGAGTAATTTTCACGCCAGTCTAACTTAAACCAACTACTGCGGGTCGTACTTTAATGGAAGGATGAGACTTAAAGAAATGGGATTGTTTGCCGTAATGACCCTCGTGTAGTCGCCAGGCACTGACTTATGCCTTCATCTTCCTCACCCCAGGGCCATACCCCTTCACCATAGACGAGGAGCAAGGCAAGGCGCTGCCGCTGGACCGGGCCTTCTGGGATGACCTGCTTGACGACGCTCTGCTCTGGGGCCTAGAGACCTACGAACAGGACTGGCTGGACCGTCAGTATATGTTTACAAGGTCGGTATACATTCTCCCCCGCCCCCCCCTCCGGTCTCACTGTCTAGTTATATTTTATTATTATTATTATTTATTCCTGTCGCCCGTTCATCCATTGTTCATTGTTATTCTTTACCCAGTTTTAATGATATACTGCCACCATTTCAAGAACGTAAAGGTAAGTAGTTTAGGTGAGATATGCATTAATGATTAAATGCAGAGACAGGGCAACGAACTGTCTGTGGGAAATATACCAGAAGAACTAAATGAGTTGTACCACTAGAGTGACAGAAAGTTGCGAGTGAACAGAAGTGGGGGTGTCTCCAGCAGGTAAAAAAAAAAAATGCAGAAAAATAATGACATATCAGAATGGCTGGTGAGTGATGAACAGAGTGGCTTCCGTAGTGGTAAGCAGTGTGTGTGGATCAAATATTTACCACAAGCCAAATGGTACAGAAAGCATGAGAGAAGAATTATTCGATATTTGGGACTTAGGTGGCCATAGGAAAAGTGTGTGATAAGGTAAACAGGAGGGATTATGAGTGGTATGACGTGTGTGTGTGTGTGTGTGTGTGTGTGTGTATGTGTGTGTGTGTGTGTGTGTGTGTGTGTGTATGTGTGTGTGTGTGTGTGTGTGTGTGTGTGTATGTGTGTGTGTGTGTGTGTGTGTGTGTGTGTGTGTGACCATGTGTTTATTTTTAACTGTTTATGTGTTTATGTGTATGTATGTTACTTTATGTTCGTGCATGAGTTTGTTTATGTTTTTGCTTGTGAATGTTTGTGCATGTGTGTTTCTGTTTCTGTTTGTTTATGAATGTGTTTGTATGTGCATGTGAGTTACTGTGCGTTTGTACATGTGCATTTACGTGTGTGCTCTTGTGCTTGTGCAGGTGTTTTTGTGGTTAAAGGGAGGTGTAAGTGCGTTTGTGCATGTGTGTTTGTGTGTGTTGGTGCATACTTGTACGTGTGTTTGTTTTTGTTTGCATATTTATGAGTACGTGTGTGTTTGTTTGTATGTATTTGTGCGTTTGTGTGCTTAAGTGAGAGAGAGAATTTTTGCCTGTATGTGCGTGTGTGAATGAGTTAGTGAATGAATGTGTGTGTGTGTGTGTGTGTATGTGTGTGTGTGTGTCTGTCTGTCTGTCTCTGTATATGAGTGTCGGTATATGTCAGTGTCAGTGAGTATTGGTGTGTCTCTGTGTTGTTGTGGTTCTGTGTGTGTGCTTGTGTTTAGAGAGAGAGAGAGAGAGAGAGAGAGAGAGAGAGAGAGAGAGAGCCTTCGGCCAATATACCTAACGTAACTATTCAACATACAATAATAAATTAAATATACCATAACACTCCCTGGATCATGCTGATTCAGAATATGTATCGTATGTAGGGGTAGACCCTAAGGGAGCCGAGTTTATAGGTAACAAACATACAAACACTCGCCTTTATTATTACAGATGAATATTTGTGTATTGGTGTGCGTATTTTTTTGTTATTGTGTGTGAGTGAATGAGTGAGTGAAAGAGATTGAACAAGAATATGTGGAATGGAAAAAACTTACTTATATCTCCTCTTAATAACTCTTCCAAGTATTCTCGATGTTCTGTCTCTCCTGGAGGTGCATGACACTCATCACTAGCTCACTGTGGGAACGGACCACATGCACAATTGCTGTTTGTCAGATTGGTGTGAAATTAAAGAAAACTAATGAACGCTGGGATCTGGGACTATGTATGACTTTTTCTAGTCCTCCTATTCAAAGAGCAGGTTGATTCACAGTTATATCACACCTGATACTTGATAACGTTTGCACCGAGCCTGGGACAAGTTTTAAAAGAGTAGGATAAGGGTCTGGCTCTTTTCTCACTCTGCCCCTACACTGCCTCCAACACCTACTGTATACCTCCCAAAGTTCTGCATGAAACCGAAGACTGCTCTCTCAAGCTGTGGTGGACTGCTTAGCTATGTCAGCAAGGGAGAATGTTGCCTAATATAAATTCTTCGTTGCATCGCCTGGGAGGAGTAAGCGTTTTGCCCTTTTCATTCCCTGAAAGAAGAGAGGTCTCATTTTTCAGTTAGATTACTTTGAGACTTCCTCCCCTTACAGTGGACCTTTTCTGTCACCATAATATCTTTGGGGAAGGTCTCCTGTGACTCGTACCTAGACCTGGAATAGGGATCTGAATTTGCGGTCGACACTTGCGTGTCGTAATCGTGGGGAAGAGTGAGAAAAAAAAACTGCCTTAATGGCCCTCTTGCAGTAGATACATATTACCCTGTCCAATCCGGGTTTTTCCTATCTCCAAACTATTTCATTCGCCTAGGGATAGACTTTTCGAAATGGAGGAGTTACACAGAGACTTAATCATCTCAGTTTATATTGGAGGAAAAAAAAAAAAAAAGAATGGGGAATAAAACTGTCTGTAGATAGTAATTATAAAGTCAAGAGGAAAGTTTAATTTTATCCTTCTTTCTTTCGACAGCGCCCTGCATACGAACCTAACATTGGGCCGCACCTGGTTGGACAACATGGGCGGTGCGGCGTTGGATCGAAACCTCAACATCCAATACTGTATGGCCTTCACCCGACACCTTCTTCACTCACCATCACTCCCGGCAGTTACACAGATCAGGGTCAGCGACGACTATATGCTCAACACGGTAAGTGCAGCCTCATCTCGTCACAATTCGTCTCACTCACTGGTAATTCACTCATTCACTGGCAGCTGTGGCATCAACACCTCTGCTCTCTTCATAATCATCCAGATTGCTGAGCAGCCCCAACTTAGTCTTTGACTTTGCCTTTGTTAAAGGGTAGGTGTGTGTCTCACATAAGCCAATTTCCAGCAAACGGGGACACCAGTGCATTAGCACCACTTCTACTGCTCCCTGCTGCTGAGACTTCTCAAAACTCTTGGGGACCGTCTCTCCGAAAAAGATGCATTTTACACGTTTTTCCGGATTTTTCACCGATTCGGGATTTTACTAAATTTACTCCTGTGGATTTTATAAATGTCAACACTTTTCTGGCTAAACTGATTTGTGCATGGGTGATAGGTGTGTTTTGGATGGCCTACTAGAAGACCGCTTAGTGGTACGAAATTGAATTCCGAGGGCAGTGCCACGAAGGGGGAGGGGAGTTAACCACTGGCGATGGAAAGCAAGCGGTCGAGTCGGGCCTTTTCTAACAACAATGTGGTTAGGCTTGCTGGTGCCCTGGGTCCTCAGGTTTGTTTTTGAGGCTGCTCACACCCCCTTTAGAAGGGGACAGGTGGGGGGATCAGTCGGTCAAAAGGAATACGAGTATATACTGTAGGAGTGACAGGAATTTTGAGGCTTTACGTAGATGAGCTTCGAGGCACCTCCACCAATCATTTATTTGACTAGATTAGGAATCTTGATGTTTAACAATGGCCACAATCAAAATTAAAACCAAAGGACTCATTACTGGAGATATTCTATCAACTAATAATGTCTGTGCTACAAAGGATATAACAGTTAAAGATGAATTCGTGATCCTAACATGCAAGGAAGACGACATCAACTTAATCTTCAGGAAGAAGTGTCACGAAGTCCTGACAAAATACCATTTACATCTTAAGCCATCAGAAGTAACAGCAAGCAAACAGCACTTTTAGAACTGATGAGTATATCTTTCAAAACAATGAACAAGACACAGCTAAGGAAAGAATGAACAGAAATAAATGGGCTGAAAAATTAGTGGAGATGGTATCCAAGTTTCCCTAAGGTAATATCGTGAAAACAGTATTCAAAGAAATTATATACGTCGAAAAGGTAGTGGAACATAGCATACTTTCATTCACTTATACAGTTGGCCACCACACCAATCAAAAAGAGAAATATACATCTCAAAAACGACCTATCTTAAACGTTGCATCCCGGAAACCTACACCACCTCCAAATGCCTTATACCCAAGGACTACAAGATCTGTTTGGAATGTGTCATGGAGGGACATATGTGGAGAGACTCTAAAGTGGCAAAGGAGATAGGCCTACTCATTATCTGTAAAGGAGAACACAGAACAATGGCTGTGGAATGTCCAGAAAGAGGCCAACAGGGGAGTAACTCTAGAACAGACAAGACAAAACCCAAACCCCACCAATGTTACGCTGTTTTAAGAGATGTTCAAAAAACATTCGACACAGCATGGCACACAAGGCTGAGGTATGCGATGCTGCAACTAAATTCTTTGACCATGTACTAAAAGCGCTATATATGTGACTTCCTTGTCGACAGAGGAAGTTAGATTTAAAACAAATTACTTTCTTGGACCATGATTTGAACTAAAAGGAGCAGTACCCCAGGGCAGCGTAACAGCCTCTTTCAAATCCAGTTATTTTCAACATTAGTTCGCAGACGACATGACTGAGGTAATCAAACATCCGGGGAAATCAAGACTTCTCATGACGAAGGAAGTTGTTGAATAGATAGAAAAGCTAAACGTAATAAAAAATAATAATAATAATAACCAAAAGAAATAAGAAAATTACAATAATTTCAGTGACAGTCAAAAAGATTTATGACAGTGGGAGGAGACATAATACCCTTCCATGATAAAGGTAAAATCCGAGGAATTAAACAACACGTAAAAGAAAGTGTTGGAGGAGCCGACAAGCACTTGATCACTTAAGAGTGCTACATATATTAGCAGAAAAGAATCAGATTACATTTTATCCAAGTACTAATATTACCAATCACTGAATATCTTGTCATACCATTCATAACATTGAAAAAAATCCAATATGCGTAAATCACAAGATATACAAAACGAAACATTAAGATCTGTATCTAATGAAAGATACTCCTGTCAAAGACGCACCCAAGAACTTCACAAAATAGAGAGAATTGTACCGGTATATATATAAGACTATGAGAGATACAAGGTAACATGGAGTACGGTATATATTACAGTAACAACTCGTAAACTGCCCTAGATATGAACATCTGTTAAACGACAAACTAACTGAAATCATGACTGACTTTCACCGGCACTAATAGTGGCTGAGAGGGAGCCCCCATCAGGCATACATTTGTCATAACTGAACTGATATTAGTAACTGTACACTTGTAAACAGGCGTGAGTGAATATGTGTGGACACGGACTGATGGACTGAATTACAGCTGAGGGAGGGTGTAGACATCAGCATGGATGAAGATAGTATGAAAGATATGTTACAATATACCAACTATGGATTAAGTGGAAGTATGTGTGTTGTGAGAGTGAGATATAAGAGATGCGTCACTAACCAGGGAAGTCAAGCGAATAAAAGTGAGACAGGCTTGAGAGGATAGAGTGAGTGAAGCGTGCACGGAATAGGAATGTTTGTATTACAATCCATGTAAAGTACATTCCCACCCTGTTATCCAATGGGGTTACGTTACGGAAAGTGAATGTGGTAACGATTTATTGGATACTGGAACAATTATGACATGGATTCATTGGGGTAATGTTCCAGGTCAAGGGTCACCTACCCAAAGTTGGGGGGGGGGGGAATCCCACCTCCCCTAATGCCTTATCTGACTACTTTCTTGCACTGTATCATCACTGGGTAAGACAGAATGAGTAATGAGAAAGATGAAGTAGAAATAAGACAATCAAAAATGTCACAAACAAATAAATGTTGCCAGATCCAGCCTGAATCGTCATCGTGAGTCCCAGCCTCTGGCCACTCACTCGTTGTCCTCAGAAACGCTTACATCAGGCGAGGAAAAGCTCTTCCTTCGGTGCTTCACCTTCCCTTCGCCAGGGACAAGGCCCTGAGCATCACGCATCCACAAGGGGTAGCACCTCGGCCAGACATAATCACAGGCTTCAGTTATTACACACACACACACACACACACACACACACACACACACACACACTAGCCACTTTGAAGCACACACGGCGATGCCTTTTGATCACTAACACTGCACACAAATGATTGCAGGAGGTCTGTGATATTATGCAGGGGTGAGAGAGAACGATGCAATGCTGTGAACACAACAGATGCAGTCACTACAACGAGAGAGAGAGAGAGAGAGAGAGAGAGAGAGAGAGAGTGAAAAGGCCAGTGCCACTCACTCAGCTGCCTCATCTCCTTCCTCACATCATTCACCTGTCTCTGATTTTTTATATCACCCTCTCCTGATTTTTTTTTATGCAAGGAAGAAGGAACCAAAGGCCACAGGCCTGCATACTGTTCCTTCCAAGAAAAAGCAAAAACAATACAAAAGAGAGCCAAATTCAAGATCCGTTCATTTTGAGATGCCTGGACACACTGCGTTTGAAAGACTGAAGATCATAGGAAGTAGGAAATACAGACAGAGGAAGACAGTTCCAGAGTTGACCAGTTGCATAAATGAAGGACTGGGAGTAACGGTTAACTCTTGCATTAGAGAGTTGGACAGAAAAGGGATGAAAGTTTGTTGGTAGACGGGTACTACGTGCCCGTCGTAGAGGTGGAGGGATGCAAGCATGAAGTAGCGATAGAAGAGAGATAAAGATGCAACAGTGCGGCGAGGAGACAAAGGTTGAAGGGAATCAGTAAGAGAAGGAGAGTTAATGAGACGAAAAGCCTTTGACTCCACCCTATTGAGAAGAGCTGCATGTGGGGAGCCTCCCCACACATGAGAGTTGTACTCCATAGACGGGCGAGGTTAGGTTAGATTACTGTTAGCAACGACTATATGCTCTGCCTGGTATGTACTGCATTTCTTTACTGTACAGTATTCTTCATATCTCTGTCACTCTCTCCTGACTGTAGCTGTCATCCTGGTTGAATTAAGGAAGCTTAGGTTTGTTAGATTTGAATAAGTGGGATTTAAGATAGATGAATGTCATTTATTAAATATGTTGCTCCTAAAACAGTTACATTTGAGTTCCGACAATTTAGTAAGAAGTACTCACTGATGGATACTTGGAGTTATTTTTGAACCAATTTCCGCTGATCGAAGTTGTATAAAGTGACTCTGCCAAAGGATCCCCTAAAGAAGTCGTATATCCAGCAAAGTGAGGACTGCAATACCACTGGCATAGGAAACTTCGTAACATCTCTTCCTTAGTATTTTATTAAAATGTACTGTATAATACACCAGATGTAGTACACCTTCTTCCCATCCTCCCGAGAACGCAATTCTTGTTCTATTTTGGCCATCTCCTAATACGACTGCGCGTAAAGTCAGGCTTTTTAATATGGACACATTTGGATATGAGCTTCAATAATCCTTTCATTACCAGACGGCTGTACTAAGCTGAGGAAAAACCGCTTGGTGCAGGGCGTCTCCCAAGTGAAGAGGCTACCAGTTACTTTTACATCTCTCTATTACCGATATATTGTGCAGGTGGAACATAAAGAGGATTTTAGGGTGTAGTAACCAAAATAAATCTTAGTAAGAGGTGTAACGGAAACTTCTGAGCCAATGAAAATACGGCCCAGTGGGAGGATACAGTACATTTACCGGATGTCAATTATTTATGTGAGCCATTGACTTTGCTTCGATTCACACAGAACTGGTAAAATGTATTAATGTGGTAGCTGGCGTGATGCGGATTAGGCTAGATAGAACAATGCACAAGGTGGGTAGAACATTCCTCTCTCTCTCTTTCTCGTTTCTCCACACCTCTTTCATTTCCTTACCCCAGTCGTTCACTCCGTCCTCTCCTCGTCGACCTCATTCCTTTCATACACTCCTACTCTCTTCCTTCCACCTTTTACTCTGTGTCATAAAATCAATCACGTGTCTGCCCTCGCCTCCCCAGAACCAGTGGCGTATCGGTGTCACCTCCCTGCTGGCTCACGTGCTGGGGCTGCGGCCGTACAAGGATGTGTTCTGGAGCTCCTCAGTCAACAAGGATGTGATCTTCAATGACTGTGAGTTGGTGCTGCCTGACCTTGACCATCCATGGAGGTTTACTCATCAGTACGGAGGACGAACTAACATTACTGGTATGGCACACGCGCACGTACGCATACACACACACACACACACACACACACACACACACACAGTACAAAGGATATATGCTAAAATAAGATAAAATACTACTAAATAGCCACATCACTACGACGGCACATTCTCTTTTTTATCCCTGCTGCCTCCAAACAAGGTTAGGAGAGTCCAGTTGCCACCAGGACAGCTCCTCTCCGCCAAACCTACGCATTTTTTCTTTTTCTTCTTCGCCTCGTCCCTATCTGATTCAAAGGAGAAATATTTTGCATTATGCTCTTGACTGTATTATTCTTGCATACATATCTACCCGGAAGAGTTACAGCCACGTACGGAAACCTAAGGAGGTCTGAGTTAGGCCGAAACTATTGCCTCTTCTGAATTAACAACCGTGGGTAATATTCTACCGTTTGTACAGTTTGCAGCGCAGTGAAATCAAAGCCACTGACATCCACGTGACTGTCGGCACCTCTGCTGTCCAGTGTGTGTGTGTGTTTAATCACATTCGCACTATTGCCAGCCAGCTTTGTTCAGCTTCAGGAGAAATCTTTTCGGTTAAAGTGGCTTGATTATACCTTTCACTTACACCTTTCATTTACCCATTAACTAAAATAGGTTTCCTCAAAGCTTCATAAAAATCATCATTCTTTAGCAAGATTAAATCGATAAAACACGTCACCGGATTGAAAAGGTTAACGAATGCGTATCACCCACCACTCCATCCCTCTCTCCCCTCGGCAGCATCCGGCAAGCCCTGTGTGCCGTGGAGGGATTTCGGGTGGGACGAGCTGTACTTCGGCAGCGGCATGTACGAGAATTTCTGCCGCAACCCAGAGTCTGTCAGGGACGGGGCCTTCTGCTACACCAAGGCTTCATTTGGTAAGGCTCAGTCCCTTTCTATAATTATATTTCTTTCTTCCTTCCTGACTCCTTTTTTTTTTTTATTATAGAATTCTCTCTTCCTTCCTGTTGCTTTTCCATCTTATTCTGATTTATGTATAGCCCTCGCTCCCTCTTCTTTTTCCCTTTTTTTCATTTATGTGTAAAAATGTCTTTTGGTTACACATGCTTCACAGGTATGCTGATATCCTTTACGTTTTATGCCTTCATAGCCCTTTCTCCTTCTTCTTTCTATCTTTTGTACGTTGTAACAACCAAGGATCTATCAAAAACAGGGTCTCATGCTGTATCACAGCCTCCTTCGGTGAGACACTCTCTCTCTCTCTCTCTTTCTCTCTCACTCTCTCTCTCTCATATAAGGAAAGGGTTTCCATGCACCCAAAAAACCCCCACACAGTAGCTTCGCTCTCACTGCATATGTGTCCTTCCCCAGACATCCCCCAGGAGGAATGGGAGTGGGAGTACTGTGAGGTGCCCCGGTGTGAGTTGGACTGCTATCTATTTAATGGGACATTATATGTGGGCGACCACAACGTGACACAAAGTGGACGTCCCTGCGTTGACTGGGCTGGCGAGCACCACATCAACGGCTCCAAGTGTCGCAACCCTGATAACGACGTGGCCCCCTGGTGCTATGTCACCGAGGACCACTCCGAGCGGGACTACTGCGACAACAAGTGCGAAGAGGCGGTGGAGATGAACCCTGATCTACAGTCCGCAGTATCAACCCTTAGCGGCGGACCCTTAGGTATCGGGGACAAACCAGAGAACTTCAACATTGAACTAATAATGAAATCCTGCAACACTGACGGTCTCCTGCTCCACCCTACTAAGCCTCTGACGGTGGTGGACGGCTACTTTTGGTCAACTGACTATCGAGAACTCTGGACAGGTTACAGTACCATCGGAGAGTACGACTTCGGCATTGTGTTCCTAGCAGAGATCGACAAGACACACACCATGTTCCCAGTGGATCTCAACCTGGAGAACGCCTTTACAAGCACCAGGACCCGAGTCTTCAGCAACTACCCCAGCGGCTTGGCTTACCAGCAGACCGTTGCACAGGGTGAGGCAGTCCCTCTGCCTTCGTGTGGTGGCACCCTCTCCTTCTGCCTCCTGTACACCTCCCCGACCTTCCCCACCAACGAGGGGGACCTGTACATCCTCGGTGAGCTGGATAAGTGGGTGCCAGTTTCCCTCAATAGGATCACGAACATCACAGCCTCAGCATCCACGGTGACGCTGGGGGTGGCTGGCGTGGCAGGGGAGAGCGTCACACTGTCATTCTCAGGTATGTATGTATGTATGTATGTAGTATGTATGTATGTGTTGTAGTGGCCGACTTGCACACACACCTGATATGGGTGAGAAGCTCTACTACACGTATACAGGTTCAGGCCATTTCTTACATGTCTTGAAGAGCAACCAGTCCGTAGGACAGATGAGCATCAGTTTCTGTTACTGGAGAAGCCATCTGCCTCGCACAGAACGCTTCATGCATGGACATGGGTGTGGAAGGTTTTTGGAGTGAAGGTACCGGAAAAACATGTAGAAAAACACGAATTAGGGACAATTCTTTTTTCTTAGCCTCATCGGTGAAACGAGTCAGGAATAAAGTTTTGTCAGCAACTCTTGTTTCTCCACATCACCAACCTGAAACTCCTGGGTGATCCTCTCTTTATACACTAAATAAGATCAGCATAAGATCAAAATTGTTTTAGTTATTTTGTTTACATACAGGCACACGGGTCGAACTTTGACCTTCCACCAAGTTTGGTTCAAATCAGATAAAAACTTTTGAGCTGACCTTGCCCTGAGAGCTTGACTTCGTTGTTTTCCTGTGACCTTGACCTTTGACTGATTGTTTTCAAACTCTAAGTCTCTTATTCCCCCTTTATCCTGAACACTTTCGCAAAGTTTGGTCTAAACTGGAAAAAAATGCTTATGTTTGCCTTTTCATATAACACTGGCCTTTGATCTATTGTCCTAAAAAAGTACTGGGTTCACTACTTGGCTGACTCTCAACCCTTCCACCAAGTTTGGTTAAAATCAGAGCAACACTGTTCGAGTTGTTTTGTTGATAATCACACACGTGGGTCGAACTTTGACCTTAATCTGTGACCTTAACATATGACTGACTATTCTCAAAATTTATCACCTCACTCCTGCTTTGCCGTTCCCCCTGGTTTGGTCTAAAGTGGATGCAAACTGTTCACACACACACACACACACACACACACACACACACACACAGCTCAAAACATAACACCCGCTCTTGCTTTGCGAGCGCAGTTGTAACAAAATCATCTGGGGATAGCAAAATTCAAATATAAATAAGA